>PVKE010004345.1:53120-65570 GCA_004027555.1 Craseonycteris thonglongyai
TACCAATATTTGTATCACAGGGGTACCAGAAAAAACAGAGAGGAAGAAATAGAAAAAATCATTGAAAGAAATAATGTTGAAAATCTTTCCTAACCCAGTGAAGGAAACAAACGTGTAAGTCCAGGAAGCACAGAGTCTCAAATAAGATGAACCCAAAGACGCCAAACATTAAAGATAAAGAGAGAATATTAAAAGTAGCACAAGAAAAGTAGTTAAGGGAGCTCCCATAAGATCATCACTAATTTCTCAACAAAAGCTTTGCAAGACAGAAAAGATTGGCATAAAATAGTCAAACTGATGAAAAGTAAAGACAACCATGATTACTCTATGCAGCAAAGTGATCATTTAGAAACAAAGGACAAATAAAGGGCTTCCCAAATAAGAAAAAGCTAAAGGAGTTCATCGCCACCAAGTCAGTACTACAACAAATGTTAAAGGGATTTCTTTAAGTAGAAAGAAAAACACCAAAAATATGAGTACGAAAAAATAGAAAAGAAAAAAATTCTTACTGACAAAGCAAAAATTTAGTAAAAGCAGTACGGTAGATAAACCAACTATAAAGCTTTTACAAAAGTTAAAAGGTGAAAACAAAAAGATCGGTGATAACAATAAATTAAGGGATACACACAAACACATACAAAAGAGGTAAAAAAGAATAACAAAAATATAAACATGAAGGGAGTAAGTAAAAATTGTAGTGATTTTAGAATATATTTGAACTTAAGCACCATCAACTTAAAGTAGATTGCTAAAACATATCTTAGTATATGTGAAGCACATGGTAACTACGAACCAAAACTCTGTAAGAGATATACAAGAAATAAAGAGAAAGGAATCCAAACATGACACTAGGGCAGGGGTGGCGAACCTTTTGGCGAATGAGTGCCAAAGTTTCTGAAATAAGAGTATACTCGCTCGACTTGTGTGCCAACCCATCGAGTGAGATAGAGGTATCGATTATTTTTATGTCTATAAGAGCATAAACAATAATTTTTTAAATGGTATTCACAGCTCCGCGTGCCGAAATAATTGCTCCACGTGCCACTTTGGGCACGCGTGCCATAGGTTCGCCACCCCCACACTAGGGAAATGCATCAACACACAAGAGAAGAGAGTATGAGAATAGAGAGGAACAGAGAAGAACTAGACAATCAGAAAAATTAATAAAATAGCAATAACTACATACCTATCAATAATTATTTTAAATATAAATGGACTAAATGCTCCCATCAAAGGACAAAATATGGCTGAATAAATTAAATAAAATACAAACATATGTTATCTACAAGATACTACATGCAAATGGAAATAAACAAACAAAAGCTACCGAAGCAAAATTTATGTCAGACAAAATAAACTTTAAAATAAGGGCTGTGGGGAAGCCGGGATGGTTCAGTGGGTTAAACGCTCACTTTGCAGCCTCAGGGACCAAGGATTGAATCCTGGCCCCGGCCCATGTGGACCCATATGCTGAACTGGGGAGTGTCCCCAGTTCGGTTCTCACTGGGGTGAGATCCCAGCCTAGCTCCTGTCCTGTGCAGCCCCGCGCCCACCTGTGGAATAAAACTATGTAGAAAAACCAATGGTGTGCAACTATGGAGACTGTTCTGGGCCCTTCCCCTTCTCTCTGTCTGTCTCTGTATCTCTCTCTCTTTCTCTGTCAAAAACAATAAAAATAAATCTTTAAAATAAGGGTTGTAACAAGAGACAAAGAAGGGCATTTCATAATGATAAAGAGATCAATCGAACAAGAGGAAATAATTCTTATAAACATCTACACACCCAAAATGGGAACACCCAAATATACAGGGTCTGGCAGAAGTAATGCCCTTTTTTAAGTAGTATAGTGTGCTTGAATGTGGTATTGTTAAATTACAGAATTAGATGTTTATGATTTTGTAAGAAAAGATTTAATATAGATTACCAGCTCATAAAAGCATTGCATTTCTTCTGCAGGACCCTGTATAAAGCAAGTATTGATGGGCATAAAGGAAGAGATCAATAATAATACAATAACAGTAGGGGACTTTAATACCCCATTGGCATCAATAAATAGATCATCCAGACAGAAAAATCAACAAGGAAACACAGGCCTTAAATGACAAATTAGACCAGAAGTTTTTAATTGATATTTCTAAGACATTTCATCCAAAAGCTGCAATATATTCTTTTCAAGTACACATGAAACATTTTCAAAGATTGATCACGTTAAGCCACAAAACAAGTCTCAATTAATTTAAGACTTAAATCATAGCAAGCATCTTCTCTGATCACCATGGTATAAAACTAGAAATGAATTACAAACAGAAAACTGAAAAACACACAAACACATGATAAATAGCATGCTACTAAACAATAAATGGGTTAACAATGACCTCAAGGAAGATATCAAAACTACCTTAAGACAGATGAAAATGAAAACATAACAACCCCCAACCTATAGGACACATCCAAAGTAGTTTAGAGAAAATTTTATAGCAATGCAGGCTTACCTCAAGAATCAAGAAAAATATCAAATAAACAATCTAACATTATACCTAAAGGAACTAGAAAAATAACAGCAAACAAAGCCCAATGTGAGAAGAAAATAAATATCAGAGCAGAAATAAAGGAAATAGAGTCTATAAAATAAATAGAAAAGATCAATAAAACCAAGAGTTTCTTCTTTGAAAAGAGAAACAATATTGATAAACTTTAAACCAGCCTCATCAAGAAAAAAAGAGAATCCAAATAAATAAAAACAGAAATGAAAAAGGAAAGTGGCAACTAACACTGAAGAAATACAAAAAATTATCAGGAAATACTAAGAACAATTTTATTCCAACAAATTAAACAACCTGGAAGAAATTGATAAATTCATAGAAACACAGTCTTCAAAGGCTGAATTAGAAAGGAACAGTAAATCTGGACAGGCCAATAACTACTAATGAAATCAAATTAGTAATCAAAGAACTCCCATCACATAAAAACCCTACACAGATTGCTTCACAGGTGAATTTTACCAAACATTCAAATAATTAATAATTATCTTTAGTAAACTATCCAAAGAAATTCAAGAGGAGGGAAAGCTCCCAAGGTCATTTTCTGAGGTCAGCATTAACCTAATACCAAAACCAGAAAAAGACACTACAGAATAATAATAATAATAATAATAATAATAATAATAATAATAATAAAATTATAGACCAATATCCCTGATAAACATGAATGCAAAAATCCTCAATAAAATATTAGCAAACCAAATTCAGCAATACATTAAAAAGAGCACATACCATGATCAAGTGCGATTTATTCCCAATATTCAAGGCTGGTTCAATATGCACAAATCAGTTAATGTGATACACCACATAAACAAAATGAAAGATAAAAAGCATACATCATATCAATAAATACAGAAAAACGCATTTGACAAAATCCAACATCCATTTATGATAAAAAATTTTCAGCAAAGTGGAGATAGAAGGAATACACCTCAACACAACAAAAGTCATAATGACAAACCTACAGCTAACATCATATTCAATGGGGGAAAGACTAAAAGCTTTTTCTTTAAGACCAAAAACAAGACAAAGATGTCCACTTTCACCACTTTAATAAAAGTCCTAGCCACAGCAATTAGACAAGAAAAATAAATAAAAGGCATCAGAATTGGAAAGGAAGAAATAAAACTGTCATTATAGACCCCTATGTCATTGAGAACCATAAAGAGCCCACCAAAAATAAAAAAATTAAATTAAAACCAATAAATGAATTCAGTAAAATAGAAGGATAGAAAATTAATTCAGAAATCATGTGCATTTTTATACATCAAATAATGAGCTATCAGACAGAGAAATTCAGAAAGCAATCCCATTATAACTGCATCCAAAAGAATAACATACCAAGGAATAAATTTAACTAAGGATGGTAAAAGAACTGTATTTAGAAAATTACAAGAAACTAAAGAAAGAAATTGAAGAATATGCAAATAAATGGAAGAATATATCATGCTCATGGACAGGAAGACTTAATATCAATAAAATGCCCATACTGTACAATGCAATCTGAAGATATTGCATAAAAAAAACTAATGGCATTTTTCATAGAAATAGTACAAATAACTGTTTATATGGAGCCACAGAAGACCCTGAACAGTCAACACAATCTTAAGAAAGAAGATCAAAATTGGAGGTATCGTGCTGTCTGATATCAAACTATACTACAAGAATATAGAAATCAAAACAGCATGGTACTGGCATTAAAATAAAAAAATTATAAAATAAAATAAAAACAGACACATCGATCAATGGAACAGGATAGAGAGCCCAGAAATAATCCCACATCTATATGGTCAATTAATCTATGATAAAGGAGGCAAGAATATACAATGGGATAAAAACAGTCTCTTCAATAAATGGTACTGAGAAAACTGGAAAGATACACATGTTAAAATAAAACTGGATCACTTTCATATATAAGAATAAACTCAAAATGGATTAACAACTTCAATGTAAGACCCAAAACTATAAAACTCCTACAAGAAATTATAAGCAGTAAATTAAACTCTTTGAAATCACTCTTAGCAATATCTTTTTCTAATATATCTCCTCAGGCAAGGGAAACAAAAGGAAAAATGAAGAAATGGGACTGCATCAAACTAAAAAATAAAGAAATGGGGCTACATCAAACTATCAGCAAAATGAAAAAACAATGTAGTGAAAGGGAAAACAGATTTGCCAATGATAGATCTGGTAAGCGGTTAATATCTAAAATACCAGGGGTGCCAAAAAAAGTATACATATTTTAAGAGATGTTATCTACGTATCACTTTTTGAAGTTGAATTGAATTATGGTAGCGATGCGTAGTATGATATTCACTCAAAAGATGGCATTAATCAAATGAGTGCTTGTGTCACCATGCGACAAGCAGGACAAAGAAAATGGAGAAAGCAAGGTTGTTGTTCTAGGAATGCAAGACCATTTTGAAGTGGTATTTGAAATTTGAGAATGTTGTAGAAGTATTATGATAATGGAGAGCTGAGTATGCAACAGAACCTGCAACACACCTAACAACTGCATAAATTTGTGATGAGTTTGACATGCAAGGTAAATTGAAAGAGCATGTGCAGTGGTATAGTGGACACTTGGTTAACGTTGCTCAAGCAGTAGTTCACAGCAATGACAAGTATCTGGACGCTGATGATAACCCCTTTGAGCACTTCTTATAATTGTAGAAGTCAAACATGACTTGCATCCCTCTTTTGTTAGGAGTATATACTGAGTATTACAATTGTAATACAGTTTTTCTTTTTTTTAATGTGAATACATTTTTTTGGTACCCTCTGTAGATCAGGCATTCACACAACTTAACACCAAAACACAATCCCATTAAAAAATGGGCAGGGGACCTGAATAGACATATCTTCACAGAAGACATACAGATATAGATAGATATATGAAAAGTTGCTCAACATCAGTATTCATCAGGGAAATGGAAAAAAAACAAAAAAAAAGAAAACCACAAGATATCACCTCACACCTATCAGAATGGTTATCATAAATAATCAACAAACAAGTGTTGGTGAGGATGTGGAGAAAGGGGAACTCTTGTGTACTGTTGGTGGGATTGAAACTGGTACAGCCAGTGTGGAAAACAATTAAAAATTTAAAAATAGAACTACCTTATGACCTAGCAATTCCATTTCTGGGTACTCATCCAAATAAATCCAAAACACTAAGTTGAAAAGATATATGCACCCTGTGTTAAATACAGCATTATTTTCAATAACCAAGATATGGAAGCAGTCCAAGACAAATGGATAAAGAGGTAGTACATATATAAAATGGAATATTACTCAGCCATAAAAAAAAAAATGAAATCTTGCCATATGTGACAAAATGGATGGACCTAGAAGGTATTATGCTAAGTGAAATAAGTCATCGAGAGAAAGACAAACAACATATAATTTCACTTATACGTGGAAACTAAAAAACAAAATAAACAAACAAATAATACAAAAACTAACTCATAAATAGAGAACAAACTGATGATTGCTGGATGAGAGTGAGGTATGGGGGATGGATGAATAAGTTAAAGGGATTAAGAAGTACAAACTGACAGTTACAAAAGCAATCACAGGTAGTAAAGTACAGCACAGGAAATATAGGCAATAAAACTATAATGTCTATATATGTATAGTGTTAGATGGGTACTAGACTTATCAAGGTGATCACTTTGTAAGTTATTTAAATGTCTAATTACTACGTTGCATATCTGAAACTAATAGTTTTTCAATTGTAATTGAAATTTTTTTAATTTTAAAAAGAATAACAACAGCCAACATTTCTTGAGCGCTATGTATAGTTCTCAAGACTTTTCATGCATTAATTCATTTGATACTCAAAATAATGTTTTAAGACAATTATATAAAAGTTTCTCCTAGTATTGAACCCATCCTAACTTTTCCCTACTATATTTGCAGTAAATACATTACTAATCTTCACTAAGTACCTACTGTATATACTATGGAGAAGAAAACAGTCAACATTTATGACATAAAACTGGAAGAGTTTGGGGTAAGTATATATAGTCACTGTGCAATATTAAATTAGTCAAACATTCTAAGCCTTAGATTCTTCATCATGTCACATGGGGCATAAAAATACCTGTCTCACAGAATTGTGAAAATTCTGTTTTCTAATCTGTGTGAAAGTACTTGATGAACTACAAAATACAGTGCCAATGCTAGCCAACATGTGGCAATTTCTGTGGTAAGAGATGGGCTATGAGGTTATAAGACTCTAGGGAAATGTAAAATCCAAAATGTGCTTGACAATGCATGAGCCTGCCCTAAGAAAACCCATAATTTAGTTCCACACCATTAAGTACTTATTTTCCAGTAATTGTTCATGTGTAGCTTTGTCTTTCCAAGCTCCCTGAAGAGAGATCTAGTAATTCTTTTCTAAGAGCCCACGGTGTAAGACACATAATAGGCTCCCCAAATAGTTGTTGATTGACTGATTTTTTTAGGGGAAAAAAATCTAAGAAATTACTTTTTTAATGAAATATTTACAAAGTCATTTTGTTACTTTTAAAATTACTTTCATCTTAAAAACTGAGTCAATAAATATTTATTACAATTATGTATATTTTTTAAAGTTAACTCCCAAATTCTCTTAATATAAAGGGAAATAAAATGTGCTACTTACCTAAGTGCAGAGAATGTAAACCCTTTCAAACCATCTTTGCACCTAAAGCAATAACAATTTACAAAGATTAAATAACATGTTTTGAGATAAAGTAGTATATTAAATAGCTACTAACATTTTTCTGGATATGATTATTTTTTCTTAAGTGAAATTCTTTTAGGACAGAGCAGTGCAAATAAATGGTCAAACAACAAACAATAAAGTAAGCCACTTTACACAAAAATTGATTAGAATGATAATGTTCTATGTCATAACATACTTTAAGGCTCAACTTTCAGATATGCAGATTGAAGAGAGATTTAAGTAAATCTTCTAAGGGCTCCTTGTCATGGACTCATAATGAAGGCTGAGAGTGGAGTGTTCTTCATTCTACTCAATCCATGGGGGAGCAATTTGTTGTGAAGACAAAGGACACATACACCTGCTGGGTATTATGTATAGGTCAATTCAAGGTCCTGACTTTTCCCTATTTATTAATTCCATGAATGCAGAGAAATGTCGAGTTGGCAGGGACAAAAGAGGCTTCCAGGTTGGTTCAACAGTTTTAACTTCTGAGTAAGCCCAATCTGATAACACAGCACAGGGGACAGAGTTGGGGTAAGGAGACAGTGCAGAGAGAGGACTCCAAATAATGTTTATTGAGTACTTAATATTGCTGGACATTGTTTTGGGCCCATTAGAGGTGTTGTCTCATTTAATTATATCACAGATCTATGAATAAGAGTTCCCAGTGGTCAGTTGTGCAGTCACCCAAATGAAGCAACCTCACAGAGGTCACAAAATAAATAGCAGTCAGAAACCAGGGGGGAAAAGTTCAGCTGACTTAAAAGCCATGGTTTTCTTATACCTCCTCCTGAAAGAGTATTTTCCTTTTAATTGGGATAAACTCAAACTATATGGCAATTATGAAAAAAACCCTGAACATTACTACAGTGGTCTTAACGGTCCACTTTACAGGTACGATCAAGGTACTAAAGAATCTTTGGGTATGTAGTATCCAACTCCCTTGGAAAAACTAAAGATTGGTGATATAATGATGCTCTAATGTACATTATTAATATTAGACACTGGATATTCTTGGATAAAAAAAATACAACCTCAAGTCAAAATGGGCAATTTTCTCTGAATATCTTTAGTACAAAAAGTCACAAAGAAAATGCACAGAACTATAAGAACACTATCTTAAAATTTTAAAATATAGACATTTTTCTCAGAGGACATATAAAATCTAAGAAAATAATTTAATCCATGTGCACATAGAGATGTTTTAAAACACTTAAGAATTTATTTGAATTAAGCAATGTGATCTACTTTGTGGTCATATTAACAATGAGAAATATAACCTCAGAATTTAGCTAACATAACTACATAATTATCTACCCTACATAGAACAAGGGTAAAGGCAAAAGAATTCATATAAGCTAAAAATGTGTATGGGCAAATTATAGCATTAAAATTCTTAAACTATTTCTTTCCATCTGAAGAAAGTGTTTTTCAGTAATTTAAACCCATAATTGGGTAATTTCTAGACAGGTGTGGTGGTGAAGGGGTAGGCTAGGGGTCTACTGACTGGAAAACAGAAAGCAGCACATTAATTAAAAGATTATACACAACTGGGAGCAAATTTTGGCTTCAGTACGTTATTGTTAAAAGATGACCATTTATCTTCCTGCAACGCTGAATAAATAAAGGATTCTGACAACTTGGTCTAGTCAGAATTGCATATTTGTGACCTTAAACAATAAATCTAATTGCAGACCAAACATCAAAAAGTAGCTTTCAAATATAAAAGAGCATATACAAATGAATTTGCAATTTCATTATGATGGAAGTTTGGTTCTTTCAAGAGAACCCTGTGGGAAGCACTTCATATTGATAAAGTCTTAGCTTGGATTCAAAAGGGGCTATTCTTCTTTCTATTCATGTGTATAAGGTCTGTTCATGTAATTGAGGGTCAGATGCCTATGTGAAAAGAACAAAAAAGTAATTATTCCCATGAAAAGAATATCTTTAAAATAGTAATACTGTCCTGCATTTTGATACCAAGAGTATTGTCTGAGACTTAACCGATGAAACACGATTGTAATCTGTGTTAAATGTAAAAAAGCATGATATAAACATTACAATTTATATAAAAGAGGCCCGATTAGAAGGCATCTAACTATTCCACAGATCTTATTATAATGTAAATTCAATAACATTCTCCATTCAGTATTAAGGCTTGCCGATTTATTCAACAAATGTTGACTGAGTGCTTACTATGTGTAAGCACTGATTTAGGTTCTAAGGATGTAAAAGTAGACAACAAAATCCCGGCGTTCATACAGCTGATGTTCTAGGTTGGGAAGAGATACAATAGAAAAAAAAAGTAAAGTATGTCATTTAGTTGCTATGGCAAAAAAACAAAGCAGAATAAGGGGAGAAACAGATGGAGCCAGACCTTATCATTTTACACAACGTGGTCAGGAAGGCCCTCTCTATAAGGTGAAATTTGGTAGTTTGATCAGAAACCTTACTGAATTGAGGGAAGAGCATTTTAGTTTGCGGTAAGAGCTAGCACATAGCCTGTGAGGAAGACTCTGCATGGCATGTAAGGTGAACAGCAAGCAGCTGGAGCAGTGTAGGGGAGGAAAATGGTGGTAGGAAATGTGGACACAGTAATAGCTATGGAGGGGGAGAATGCTCTACAATTACTAGGGTAAGGACTTTGGAAGGTTCTCAGCAGAGGAGTGACAAGATCTGTTCTGAGGGCACAGTTAGAAGCCAGGAGGCTAATTCCAAGGGGAAAGATGACTGTAGCTTGACTAGATCCTAGTGGAAGAGGTGGCGAGAAGTGGTAAAATTCTGAATTCATTTCAAAAGCAGAGTTGGTGAAATTTCTTGATGGCTTGAATGTGGGGTACAAGCAAAAAAAATTTTACAACTTATTGAAATATTGTCAGTTTGAGAAAATGCAAAGATAAAATGTCCATTTACTGAAGTGAGTAAAACTTCGGGTTTCAGGAGAAAATTAAAGTTCTGTTTTGGATATGTTAAATTTAAGATGCATATTATAAACGGAAATGTTAAGGAAGCACGCAGCTGGATATACAGGTTTGGGTTCAAAAAAAAAGTCTGATTCATATATCAGCACTTAAATCCATGGGACTATATACAATAATCTGGGCAATAAGTATTGATAGAGAAAATATCCAAGAACTGAGTATATTTTATTCCTCCATAATTTATAGTGCATAAAAATCTCTTCTATAGAAGAAAAATTCATTTCCTCTCTTAATAAAATCAATAATATTGTCTCATTGTTATTTTTGAGTGTGCATACAGATAATACATTTAACTCATGTAAACACAGAATTTGCTATTAAAGTTAGTCCATACAAATGACATAAATAACTAGTATGACTCAATACATAGTTACTGAATCTCTCTACTTTTTCAAGGTTCTGTAATATTAAGGCTTACAATGAAGACAGAGGAGACAAAGAGAAAAAAAAATTGGTAGCTTTATATCAAACAACTTAGGTGATACACAACTAATTACAGAGGTCCTATGTTAACTGTAAGACTATGTACAAGAAAGTATAAAGTTTAATGTGATTATTAGAATAATATCCTTGGTCAAATGCCCATGGGGAAAACCCCACAAAAACAAAAACACTTTCAATTAGAAGTGTAATGATAGTAAAAGAAACAAATTTGCCCACAAAGATTCTTTGTCTCGTGTTTAATTTCACTGAAATTACTTCCATGAGATAGTTTTATCTTCACCACAACATTGTACCAGTAGATGGCGCAAGTAAACCGTTTTTGGAAGAATTTGAGCTCTTTGACGTGATTTGTATAACATTTTATTGTATGTTTTCCCTTAAAAATTTATTTTACAGGTATTCAAATGTTGTTAATCTTAGATAAATGACATTAAATTCCTCCAAGTAAATATAGAAATATTAGACTTTTAATGAAGGTGATGTACTGTTCTATAAGGCAGCAGAATTTGTCATACCAAAATAATGCTTTTTTGACAAACTGATTTTTTTCTTTTTTTGTTTATTGATGTAACATTGGTTAATAATATATAAATCTCATGCGTGCAACATTATAATTCGGTATCTGTATACTCTATTGTGTGCTCGCCGTTGTCCTCACGTCCTTTCCCCTTCTGGTAAACACTATTCTGTAGTCCCTACATATGTTTGTTTTTGTTTTGTTTAGTTAATTCATTTGTTACTCTTTTGTTTTACAAGGACTGTCTGGAAAGTATCCAGCCATGTAGTTATTCTCATTATATAACAATGGCTGGATGTTTTTTCAGGACAGCCCTCTTATATTCCACATACAAGTGAAATCACAGTTATAAGAAGTGGTCAAAAGGATAACTCAAACAGTTGTTAGTAGGTGTCCTATTGAAGTAGGATGGGTTAAGAGGCATGGCTCTTCACTCTATTTATATAGCATTTGACAATTTCTACAAGTATACATTTATATATTATTTGTGTAGTTTGTTTAATTAACAACATCCATACTTGAACATTTAGGAACAGATTAAACAATGTAAAAGGTATTCATTAATGTTTTACCAACACAATGGCAGAGACTGTAAACCTCAAACTAGGTAACTTTACTAATGAATACAGTGATCCCTCGTTTTTCGCGGTTAATGGGGACCAGAGCCTTCCGCGAAAGCTGAAAAACTGCGAAGTAGGATTTGCCCCTAGGAATGTTCGTGTATGCGGGTATAAGAATGTTTTAAATATGTAAACAGTATTCATACTTTACTCATTTAAGACAAAAATTACAACAGTATACGTATTTACTTAAACGTGTCAGTGCTCATTAATACGGTTAATTACAAAACTTTATACAGTAATAAACATGAATCAACATTGCTTTCTGAGGAGGCACCCAAAGTGGCCCCCCATGAGTGCAGGAAGGAGTGGGTGGCTTTGGTTTTTATTGGGGTTGGGGAGTGGGGCTGGGTTAGGGCTTCTTGCACATGAGCAGAGGTTTGCATGGGTTGGTCTTCCCTCCCAGCACAAAGGAAGGGGTTCCCGTGCTTTCTTAGGAGCTTGCACAGATGTGGGGCAAAAGGGGTGCGGTGAGACTAGAAAGGTGTCAGTGGTTCAACATCGGAAGTTTTTCCAAAGCACTGCCTTAAAGGTATGCATAGCAACAAGACCCCACCCCCACCCCCACCCCCACCCGGTCTGTCCTCAAAGGCAGGCTCCTGGGCCCGCTTCCTCTCCCACCCACTGCCCCTCGACC
>PVKE010004346.1:0-11850 GCA_004027555.1 Craseonycteris thonglongyai
GTGCATAGTTATTTCTATTTTACTTTTTGACAGATAGAGAGAGAGACAGAGACAGAGACAGTTAGAGAACCAAACTGTGGGAACTCCCCAGTTCAGCACGTGGGTCCTGCCTGGGCCGGAGCCGGGATTCGATCCTCGGTCCTCATGGCCTCAAAGCGAGCGCTCAACCCGCTGAGCCGTCCCGGCTTTCCCCTAGTATGTTCTTTATCACCTTTTTTATCTGACATGGTGTCTATGGTTCTTAGCTCTGGCTTCATTTTAGGATCATCTGGGAAGATTTTTTTAAAAATTGCTGCAGAGTCCTACCTGAAGTTATTCTGATTTAGTTGGTCTGGATGGAGCTTAGGCATTGGTATATTCTACAAGCTATCCAGATGATTTTAGTTTGTAGCCAAGGTTTGAACAATTGTTAAGAGCATAAACATAATGAGTCAGCAGTACCTTTTCAATAATGTTTTCTTCCCATTTCAATTTTAGGCCTGAATTACTGGAACAACTTTGGAAAGCCAGAGCTGAAAAAAAGAAACTACGTAAAACATTACGGGAATTTGAAGAAGCATTTTATCAACAAAATGGAAGGTTTGTTGAGCATCACAAAATTGCGTCCTTTTTCTCCTTAAACTCACAAGTGCCCGTATGTTAAAAAAAAAATATAGGAATATAAATAAATTGTACATATAAAGATACTAGTGTTGAAAACTAAAATTCATTCCTTTATACTTTCAAGCCCTGCTATTAATGGCAAGAAAAAGACAGCTGGAGTAAACAACATCTGATAAAATATTTCAAGGTTATCCTAGGGATGCTTGGTTCATTGGCAACTATATGTTCTTTAATTCTACATCCTTGTCCTTTTGGAAGTGTTTATGAAATGAGATGTTTTTCCTTTTAGAAAGTGTTTCATAATATGAGTGGTATCTTCAGTTAGTTTGTATTAATGAGACCACTACTGCTTAGGGTGTGTGTTGGTCATTCTAGGCTGTCAATTTATAAGGTGTGTAACAGGATGGCAGTCATGTGACTCCTATAATACAATATGGCAAGTTGCCATTATCTCACAAGTTGCTGTTTATGCATAAGTGACTCAGGAAGGCTCTTTCAAAAGTGAGAAAAATTTGTTCTAATTCAAATGAGGGTTACCTCAGGCCTCAGAAAGTTTTTCTCATATAACTGGGGATAGTCTTACCAATCCAGTGGCTATATTATAAATTCCAAAATGTTTTTACTTTAACTTGAGAGTGTTCCTATATAGGTTGGCAAAAATAGTTTTAAAAAAATTGCAAGTACAGGAATGCATTTTCCAAGTACTTTCTACTTCTTTGTCTTATTGGAAGGAAACTTTGCTTATGATTATACTTAGGATGGTTTGATGGTTTACCTTATGATTAAACTGCATTGCTTTGGGTCATTAATACAGGTAAGATATTAAGCCATAGTTAATGTATGAAATGACTCATTGTAGCCCTCTAGTACTTAATATATACTCATAGACCTGATTGAGTCTAGCAATGTATGTCTTAGTAAAATATTACCTCTGGTTATTTATAGTGGTCATTGGTAAGTGCATCATTTAATCTGTCAGTAGAGAAATTTCTCAAAAATAGAAATACTTTGGGATTTTTCCTTGGAGATGGGGGAATTAGTCCAATAATGTTTTCTTTTTGCAATTTTTATTTGAACTTACATTTGGTAACATTGTGTCTCACATTAGGACAACTTCTGGGACTTTATTTTCTAGGTGATATCTAGAATATTACAGATTTTATTTTCTTCCTAGGAATGCCCAGAAAGAGGACCGTGTTCCAGTGCTTGAGGAGTACAGGGAGTACAAGAAAATCAAAGCCAAACTTAGGCTTCTTGAAGTTCTTATCAGCAAACAAGATTCTTCAAAATCTATTTAAAATATGCTCCTTGAAAACATCGTAAAATTAGTTGTATTTCCTGAAGCTATCATTGTGTGTACTTGGTTGGTACTTGGAGTTCATTTTGTCTGGCACTCAAGAGTCTCATTTTGTAACTTGGTTGTGGTGCCACTAGAGAAATGATGGAGGGGGTGAGGGGATGGCAGTTAGTAGACCCTCTCTAAGGAGCACAGTTTTCCATATTAACCACAGACTGTCCTCTCCACCTTTAGCAAATATCCAGCTTTCTTCATTGTTTTGTACTACAGATAAACCCTGTTAGAAAAAGAGACTGGTATTTAATTTTTACAACTTCAAGAATTTTGGAAATACAAGCTCTTTGTTATTACCAACATTATTGGGTTTTTTTGTTTTGTTTTGTTTTTCCCCATTAATGAAGAAAATTGAGAGGAAAATCTTTACACTGAATTCTTCAGTTGCCTTTTTCTTACAGAATGACTGCAAATTTGAAAGGAAAGCCTATAAATGTGCACATGTGCAACTATGTTCTGTGATTTCCTAGAAAACCAAAATCAACCGAAATTTTAAGTCCTACTGTGGAACGCATTTCTGTGTAATTCCCAAAGTGATACTTTTTCACAGGTAGTATGTTAGCAAAGTTTTGTAATTCAGTGGTCACACAGTTCCTGGATGAAGATAACTGAGGGTAGACCAAAAAGTGACCTTGTTTATTATAGTATGGTGAAAACACACATCACACACAGAACTGAATCATATCACATGTTGCCTATAAGACTTAAGTTACTGTTTGTTTTCTCACTTACTGTTTATGAGCTGGTGATGATGTGTTTTGTCTGGATCAGATCCTAAATTTTTTCCCCCACCCACCTCCAGATAATGTGAGCAAATAGCCATGTCAGTATGTAGGAATTCTGATGGTGCTCAGATTTGTGTGTTCAATCAAATGGTCCTAAATTGGCAAAAGAATCATTATGCCTGAATAAATCTGTTCTTAACAAGGGCTATACCACTGCATTTTTATATGTACCTTCAGGGGGTTGCATTCTTTTTTTCCTCTCTTAATTAGCAAAATTCATTAAGAAAACATCCATTAAAGCAGGGTGTCTAGCCTTTTGGCTTCCCTGGGTCACATTAGAAGAAGAAGATTGTCGGGCCATAGAACTAACATGATAGCTGGTGAGCTAAACAAACAAAATCACAAAAAATATCTCATAATCTTTTAAGAAAGTTTATGAATTTGTTTTGGGCCTAATTCAATGGCATCCTGTGCCACATGCAGTGCATGGGCCACAAGTTGGACAAGCTTGGTCTAAGGGGACCAAGTCATATGCTGTTTAAAGCAGCTGGTTACAAGACGTGTAGTGGCATGCCCCTTGTTGTACTCTAAATATGTTTTTTCTTTGGCTTTGCATAGCTTTTCTTTAGGTACTCTGCTGGTGTCATGCTGCTAATCATTTTCACAGAATAGTGACTTTATTTGTGCTAACAATATAACAGTCATTAACAGCATATTGTGGTCAGGCTTAATCTAAAGTGTTAATTTTTTCCCTAGTGCATTTTTGGATTAATGAGTGTCTCACTTTGTGCTCATGTTTTGCATGCAGTGACTCATGCATGGTTTTCTTAACTAGCAAATATTAACAGTTTGTTCCATACAAAAATGGACTTTTGCAACATCCTTTAATGAGACGAGGAAAGCATGAACCTCAGACTTCTGGCATTATTACATAGTAAGCACATGAAGTAGCTTGATAATACATAGCGTTTCTAGTGTTTCACGTTTCACCTGTGTGTGCAATGCCTTTTTTGCAGGGAGAAAATATTCATTGGTAGTGAACATTGTATTTGGGGAATAAAGCACTAAATACAGCCCTTTTCATGGGGTTTCCTTTTGATACAGCTAGGTTATTCATAATGTATACCTAGAAAAATGAAATTGAAAATGCCAAAAGATCACTTTAATTTGAATCCATAATGCAGTGTACACTTAGTTAATTTCTTTCAGTCTCCAAACAGGAGTATATCCAAACATCTAATTTAATGTGCACTGTATATTGTTTTATATGAATGTTTTATTTTGTATACCACATGCAAAAATGTCCATATGCACTATTTAAATGTTTTAAATAATATATTCTTTCTTTATAATCTAAATCTATATGAGTACCATATTTTTATAAGTCAGTGGCCTGACTGTTTTCATTTTAGAATTAACAGCTGCTTCATGATGTGGTTATTCACTGTTAATGTTTGGCTGCGAGTAGAATAGATAGAAGTGGCATGGCAACACTTATGCTATGTGACAGTATTGTGTGTCATAGTTGAGCAGTAGGTGGTAGAATTAGGCAATTTGTGATAGTTTTACTTTGGTATAAGTAAAAACTATATATCTGTATATATAAGTAATATATAGATATATATGATCACCAGTATAATTGCATTGCTGTGTCTGGCACTTCATTGTATAGACTTTTGTAATAAAAGAACTTTAATGTTCTAAGTGATTGTAAATGTTTGTTTGTTTGTTTTTTTCACTAGATGTTGAAAAGGAAAAATAGAGACCTCCCTTAAGTATTTCCTTGTCTTATTGTTCTCAGGCTTTCTGTGAATTATCCCAACCCTGAACCATAGAGTGGGACAACAGGGTTAGTAAACCACCTGACTGATTATAGCTCTAGGGAGTGTTAAGACAGGGAAAGACCATGTTGTTCATTGCTTTATGGAAACGTAGGGAGAAGATGTAGAGAGAATAGCCAGTAGTTCGTGTTGCAGTGAATTATCCTATTAAGAAAACTTGATGTACAGTCTCTTAAGAGAAGAGCTTGGCCTGAGGCAGGTGGGTTGATTTAAAAATTCCTTTATTCAAGTTTTAAGCACCAATGTGGAAGTTGAGTACTATGGTCAAATGCTGTTGTTTGGGCTAAGAGGACATACAGTTCTTCTAGGACAGTTTATGTAATCTACAGAAATTAGAAGTGTTTACTTCCAGTTTCCAAAATGCCAGCCATATGTAATTTTCCAACCATCCAAACAGGTTTTTTTGCAACACCCTCATTTATACTTTTCAAACATAACTTGACTTTTGTAATCCAAATACTCCTCCTTGCTTGTTACTTTTTTTTTTTTTAAGTTATTTTACTTTTAAGGTAGTTGAGGAAGCACTTTTGGGAAACTTTAGATGTTATAATAGAAACTGTCTAGACTCTAGATGAATTTCCAGTTAGAAGGTATTAGTGAGATTTCTGTAGGTGGTTGGGACATTTGCTCTTTTACACTTTAGCTTTTTATAGGAGATTTTTAATTGGGAACAATGTAAGTGAGATTATTTTACTTGTGGTATTATATGATGGTTTTACAAAATCCTAAGCATTTATCTATGGTCAAAGTTGGAAGATGGTACATGATGAGAATACCAACAGTTTTTATACTCTGTGGAACATTGAGAAAACTGTCTTTGCCCACTTACTTAACTGTTAAAGAGACCTGCCCCATGAACCATAAGTAGCATTATTTTGTATTTTCCTTTCACATTCCTAGAATTTAATAACAATTCATTATAAAATTCTCTGAACCAGTGTGCATACTCTGGAGGCATGTTGTAATATGCATGGGCTGTACATTGAGTCCCATTCAGATGTACTTCAATTCTGGAAATCATTTGATTATTATTGACCCTGATGATAATTTGATGATAGGTGGTTTAGTGCTTTTAAAGTATACCTGCAATGGGGACAGTTTTAGGAAATAATACATAAATAAGTCTTTGTTAGACATATTCAATGATTGGATCACAAGATTCTCACCTCCACTTGACTCAGTAAGGTAGAGCTGAAACCTTGCTCATCACTCGGTTTAGTTTTAAACTGATATAGTGTAATTCCTTTTCCAGCTCCACAGCATATAAAAAGAGGCTAGAGGGTAAATTAAAAGAGAATTAGAAGTAACATACTTTTGTGCATAAAGAGACAGGTTATTAGTGCCTGTTATGTGAGTGAGAAGACAGTACTTTTAAGTGCCTAAAACAGGCTTAATATGGTCAGTTACGGGTCTAATATTCTAAAGCTGTGTGGAGAATAGAGTCTGCTACACGTGTAGTATAAATGGCAGTTCCTATTATTTAGAGATGTAAGGATAAAAGCAGGTGGTCTCTCACATTTAAATAAAAGGAGCTGTGTGCTTTCAGTTTAAAGTTGGGTAAAAAAAATGGAAGAAAGTGACATCTTAGCATAATGAGGTTCTGAGTTCAGGAAAATAATATGTGTAACTCATGTCCACAGTCCCCATATCATGATAATCCCCTAGTATCCTGATTAGAACCAATGCTTACTCTCGAAATTCTTGTTGTGTGACAGGTTGGTAGTCATCTTGAATATCTGATGAATAATACTTTTTCTCAAGCCTCTCTTTCCATTTTTTCATCTGCTCTGCACTTCGAATCTCCTGTCAAGAGGAAAAATTTTTTTATTTCAAGTTTTTGGCACACAAATTTCACAGGGTTGAGAATCTTAAACTGTATTCTGCAGGTCTATGTATTTGAGCCCCACTGGTGTTTTGCCCACTGGTTTTTAAGGTCTTTGCATCAGAGGTTACTTCAGAGGACCTGGTGTTTCAACTGTTTGGCAGAGTTAGGGGATTTTTTTTTTTTTAAGTTTGATTTTATTGCTTTTTTATATTTTTATTTATTTTTATTTTTGACAGAGAGAGGGAGAGATACAGAGACAGAGAGAGAACTGAACTGGGGGAGCTCCCAGCTCAGCACATGGTTCCGCACAGGCCGGGGCCGGGACTTGATCCTCGGTCCCCGGTGCTGCAAAGTGAGTGCTCAACCCACTGAGCCATCCCGGCCTCCCCAGGGATTTTTAAATATTTAAATTATCAGCTTATTTTTCATTGCCTCTTGCCCTCTACATCTCTAGCTTGAGTTTCTTCCTGATTTTCAGTTGGCCAAAGTTGAGATGTTCTTTTCTGTACCTGTGTTCTTTATTGAAGCAAATGTACTTCATAGCATGTCTGTGGGTATTCTTTGACCTCCCAGCTTCTTCTCAGCTAGATTCTTGCAGTCTTAACCTAATCCCCAATCCCCTCTTCATAATTACTGCATCAACCTGTGCATTACAATCTTCACACACCTCAAAATAAGCTGTTCATAACTGAAAATTTTTTTTTTAAGATTTGTTGTATTGAGAGAGAGAGAGAAGCGGGGAGGGCCCAGAACAGCCTCCATAGTTGTTTATCAGTAGCTGTGACATAGTTTAATTCCACACAGGTGGATGTGGGGCCATGTGGGACAGGAGCCTAAGTGGGGTGGGCCTCTGGCATGGGAGGCAAGAGTTTTCGCCACCATCCTGGCTGTTACCATTTGTGCCACACACAGTTCAGTATATGGGTTTGCATGGGCCAGGGCTGGGATTCAATCTTCGGACCTTACACTTGCAAGGCAAGGCACTTAACCTACTGAGTTTTCTCAGCATCCCCCAGAAAATTCTTGTTGCTGCATCCTACTCTGATTCTAAAGAGTTCTTCCTGTGCTTTGCCCTCAACTATCACCCACTGTTCATTTTAGTGTCCAAGTACCTTTTACCCAACTTTAGAAAAAATGCTATACACATTGTGATAAATAGGGATAGCTCTAGAAAAATGGAAAGAGGAGATAGCACACCCAGGTGTGATTCAAAGACTTCTCAATAAATTAGTATGATCCTGCTCTGCTCCAACACTAACACTAGATAGCAAATTGGATTCCTGTGTAAGGGTTCTGATTACCTCCTTCAGAGAGGATGGTGACACCTAAGTTTGTTTATACACTGTTTACCTAGTAAATGTGTGCTGTTTAGGTCAGAGAAACTACTTTATCAGTGTTTGTCTAAACAACCTAAAGTGGGGAAAAAGGAATTTGGCCACATTATAGCACCCACATTTTAACATATTTACTAATGCTTTTAATGTGTTTAAAAAGTTGTAGGGGGATGCTGGGATGGCTCAGTGGGTTGAGCGCTCGCCTTGTAGCCCCGGGGTCTGAGTATTGAGTCCCGTTCCCGGCCTGTGTGGACCCATGTGGGAAGCCCCCAGTTTGGCTCCAGCCCAGGGTGTGCTTCCCATGTAGGAGGCCCCGGGCTCACAGTCATGCTTCCCATGTAGGAGGCCCCGGTTCATTTCCCTCCCTGTACAGTTTGGTGCTGACCTGTGAAATGAAACTGTGTCACAGCTAATGGTAAACATCGATGGAGACTGCTCTGGGTTCTTCCCCTTTTCTCTCTATCTCTCCCTGTCTCTGTCAAAACAATAAAAATAAATCTTAAAAAAAAAAAGAAGTGGTAGGCTTCACAACTGTTTCTAAATGACCAGGCCTAATATAATATGGAAGCATTAGTGATATGGTTTGACTAGATCATGCCTGAAAGACTCATCCTTCAAAAAACCCATCTGAACCATCACTTTCTCTGAAGCTTTCAGAGCATAGGCAGAAGCAGCAACTCTTTGGGGATATTTCCTCTAAGCTAGGTTTCCTAGTCATCCCACTTCTTCCCTGTATGTGGTAGCTTCCTTTTACATTTGTTTCTGGGTTAATTTAGTGTTCCACGTTGGCTCTTAAAGTAAACCTCCTTTCTTTGAACTCTACCTAGTGCAATCCTAGGCAGACTTTTTCAGGGCAAGGGCTACTTCTCCAAATGTCACGGTCTACTAGCTATTTCATTATTCAGGCAGTCACCCCAAAATTGCTTGGCAATCCACCAGTGGACCATGATCGATATCTTGCCCATTCCTGACCTGGTGTACTTCTGTTTTTCTGACTGGACCCTAACTTCATAGATAGCATGCTTCCAGCAAGGGGCACAACAATTGAGTTAAGAATTTGAGACTACTACCTGGCCATTTGGGATTCCTCAGTCTATTGAACTGGTGGGCCAAGATTTGACTTAGGTGATTGATCCCAGTTACCAAGGGGAAATTGGTTGCTGCTGCAAAATGGGTGCTATGGTCAGAGGTCTATATTTGGAACCTGGGAATTCTTGAGGAGGTGGGGGCTGAGTGTGCCTCTCAGTATTTTCATGTCCAAAAGTAAACTTTATAGTTTAAACATTAAATTCTTTAAGGAATTATGATTTGAGTGGAAAAGGTCTTAATGTCATCCAAAGATGGATACAGTTACTATTGGAACTTTACTTCTCCCTTTTTGGAGAGAGGACGAATGTCTTCATTTGTATACTATAAAGGATAGTTCCATCTAATTACCAGCCTGGCTGATAAATTTTGCCTCCACTTAAATAGAAAATGAATGGGAAAAAATACTTTAATGAAATAAAAAAAGAAATATACTTAGCTCATTTATTTTCAAAGCTGCATGATTATTTTCCCACAAAATCACTACACACTTTATATACTTCCACAGTCTTGATGAAGCTGATCACTTGCAGTCATAGGCCTTCTGCTTCATGGTTTGTCACTCAAATCTGCTTACCCCACTTCTCCATCTTTGAACTATCTTAACCAGCATCTTATTGTAGCCATATCAACATACTGATCACTATAAAAGACATGCATTCATCTGTGTATTTTAATTGGAGGAACTTTTTCCAACTATTAAGAATTCTGTAATAGCATGCTGTTTGAACTGAATATCTGAACACTTCTATTTCTGTGTGCACTGGTTGAAAAAGGCAAGCATCTGTGCAATGCCAAGTATGATGCAACGGAGATAACCATGTGACTACACAGAACCAATAACGAACAAAATACTATAGTAGAGGCAAAATTTATTAGCCCGCGCCTTGGAGATGGAAGCTTGAAATAGTTACTATTGTTTTATGAAAGTACAAATGTGTGTACTAAAAGCCGAAAGGTGAACTGGGCTGACTATTTAATGTCTCTGAACTCACAATTTGACCTCCTACTCTCCTGTGTGATGCTGGATCTCAGGCTTTGAAAACTCATTCACCAGACTTGCTACTGGCTTTGTTAGGTTCTGCCTTATTGGAGAATGGAGGGGAAAAAGGGTCTTGTTTCTATCAGCATTGTTTCTGGCAGATGGAAATTATCTCCAGCAACAATGGTGGGCTCTAGGCTGCGGCAATTCAGCTTTTGACATAACCAGAGTCAGACTCATCATACTCCCTCAGAAGTAGCAGCAGCAGCAGCAGCATGTGTGGGATTACGGGTGCCCTCAACATCTCCACAGGGCCTTTCTCTAAGATTCTGAGTTCTGACAACCCCACTTCTTGTAACCTTAGCCCTGGGAGTGGTAGCATCTCCCAGCAATTATTATTTATGGGTTGCCTGGTTATTTTTTTGGGTTTTTTTTTTAACTTTTTCTGCTTTCCAGTACTCATATAACTAATTCCCTATAGTATATTTTTCTGTTTGAAATACATAAGGTGGTTTCCATTTCCCTGACAAGATCCTGACTGATACATGTAGTAATCATTTGGTTGAATGTATTTTTGTGTCTTTATGGAATATTAAAAAATTTTTCCTTATCTTGGTTTTAAATACTTTTAAATTCCTAGGCATTTTTTACTTTATTGCTTTTATAAATAATCTTCAATTATAAATTCTTTTAGATTTATTTTATTGTTTTTGACAGAGAGAGAGAGACAGAGAGAAAAGGGTGAGGGCCCAGAGCAGTCTCCACAGTTGTACGTCATCAGTTTTTAACATAGTTTCTTTCCACACAGGTGGGCAGGGAGCCCCACAGGGCAGGAACTGGTTGGGGGGCCTCCCACATGAGCTGGGGGCCAAACCTGGGGCCTCCAGCATGGGAAGCTCGCCCTGGCAAGAACCAAACTGGGGACCACATCCCAGTTTAGCATATAGGTCCACACGAGCCAGGGTCAGGATTCGATCCTCAGACCCTGGGGCTGCAAAGCGAGCGCTAAACCCACTGAGCCATCCCGCCATCCCCCAATTACAACTTTTAATGAACTGATTGGTGTTTGCATATATGATGTGATTGTATCTTTTAATACGTAAATTAAATTTAAAAAATTAACTTTACTGAATTATCTTTGTATTTTTTAAGTTCATTCTATATCTAGAAAACTTAAGGGAACCATAACTCAAAGAGAGGTCTCTACCATTTCCTTTTTAATTCTTATACTTCTAGTTTATTTCTCTTTTTGGCTGATCCCTGCTACACATCCTTGTCTTGTTTCTCACATATCCAATGTTTCCCTATTAAGTAAGGTGCTAGGTTAGGGATGAGATAAATATGTTTTTATCACATCTCAAGGAAGTATCCATTGATTCCTGTTTTGATTTTCTTTCAAGATTTAATGTTGAATCTTATTAAATACCCAGCTTCTGTGGAAATGATTGTGTAATTCTCTTCTTTGGATCTATTAATGGAATGAATTAGGTTAGCTGAGTACCCAAATTTAAACCGTCTTTCCATTTTATAATAAACCCTGTCTGAATCATGGTATATTCTTTGTTCTATTAGATTCTATTTGTTAATATGTTATCTAGGTTGTGCTTCCAGATTTATAAGTGATACCTTCTTTTTTTATTCTTTTAAATTAATTTTTGGTACAATCTTTGCCAGGTTTTAGAATCACTATGTAGTCACTTTGTAAAAATAATTTAGAAGTTTTCTATTTTCTCTTCTCTGGAATAGCTTACATAGTTTGAAATTATGTGTTCCTTAAAAATCTGGTAAAATTCCCGTGTGAGACCCACTGGGCCTGACTTATTTTGAAGGTAACTCTTTGATGACTTTATTTCTTCTACAGAATGAGTTTGTTTAGGCTTTTAAAAATCTTCTCAGTGCTCAGTTTTGCTAAATTTTGTTTTCATAGAAATACCTATTACATTCAGTTTTTCAGATGTTACTTGCATTTGAAAATAGTTATATAAAAAAATCTCAGTGATTTTTCTTCAGGTGTACAAACATAATGATTTGATATGTATATATTGCAAAATGATCACAGTAAGATTAGTTAATGTTCAACACCATGTGGTTACAACTTTTTTT
>PVKE010004346.1:11950-65456 GCA_004027555.1 Craseonycteris thonglongyai
CTTCAGTGCATAGTCATTTCCATTCCACTCTTTTTGACAGATAGAGAGAGAGACAGAGACAGAGACAGTCAGAGAACCAAACTGCGGGAACTCCCCAGTTCAGCACGTGGGTCCTGCCTGGGCCGGAGCCGGGATTCGATCCTCGGTCCTCATGGCCTCAAAGCGAGCGCTCAACCCGCTGAGCCGTCCCGGCTTTCCCAACTTTTTTTTCTTGTGCTAGAACTTTTAAGACCTACTCTCTTAGCAACTTTCAAATATACAACACAGTATTATTAACCATCGTGCTTTACATTACATCCCTATGTCTTACTTATTTTAAAACTGGAAGTTTGTACCTTTTGACCACATTGACCTATTTTGTCATCCTTCCCTCCCCTAACCTCTGGCAACTACCAATCTGTTTTCTATATCTATGAATGCAGGTTTTTGTTTTTTTATAAAAGCTTCCCCATATAGTGAGACCATATAGTATTTGTCTTTCTCTGACTTAATTCCTTAAAATAATGCTCTCAAGTTCTATTCATGTTGTCACAAATGGCAGAATTTTCTTTTTTTTAATGGCTGAATTAATATTCCATTGTGATATATAAAGAAATGTATATACCACATTTCTTTATTCATTTATCCATTGATGTACACTTCTGTGTATTGGCTATTGTAAACAGTATGGCATTGAACATGGGAGTACAGGTATCTTTTTTATTTAGTGTTTTTGTTTCCTTTGAGTAAATACCCAGAAGTGGAGTTGCTGGGTCATATGGTAGTTCTATTCTTAATTATTTGAAGAAACTCCATACTGTTTTCTATAGTGTCTGCACCAATTTACATCCCTACCAACAGTGCATTCATAAGGGTTCCCTTTTCTCCACATTCTGCCAACACTTATTTCTTTTCTTTTTTTAAAAGATTTATTGTTTTTGACAGAGACAAAGACAGAGAGAGACAAAGAGAAGGGTGGGGTGGGGTGGGGGCAGGGCAGTTTCCATAGTTGTACGTCATCAGTCTTCAACATGGTTTCATTCTACACAGGTGAGCATTGGGCTGGCAGCCTCCCGCATGGTAAGCACACCCCAGTTCAGCACATGGGTCTACATGGGCCGGGGCCAGGATTCGGTCCTTGGTCCCCAGGGCTGCAAAGCAAGCGCTTAACGCACTGAGCCATCCTGGCTTACCCACGTGTTATTTCTTGTCGTTTTGATGAAGCCATTCTAACAGGTGGGAGGTACTACTAGCTCACTGTGGCTTTAATTTGCATTTACCTGATAATTAATGCTGTTGAGCATCTTTTTATGTACCTGTTGGTCATCTGTATGTCTTGGAAAAATTTTAATTCATGTCCTATGCCAATTTATTAATTGGACCATATATATTTTTTTAATTGAGTTGTATGAGTTCTGTATATATTTTGGATATTAACCTTTTTGTTTTTAAATATTTATTTTACTGTTTTTGACAGAGTGACAGAGAAGTGGGGAGGGCCCAGAGCAGCCTCCATTTCGACATAGTTTTCATTCCACTCAGGTGGGTGTGGGGCTGCACAGGGGAAACTGAACTGGGGCCTCCACCATGGGAAACACACCCCAGTTCAGTAAATGGACCCGCATGGGCTGGGGCTGGGACTTGATCTTTGGCCACCAGGGCTGCAAGGTGAACTCTCAACCCACTGAGCCATCCCATCTTCCTGGATATTAACCTCTTACCGTATACACAATTTGCAAATGTTTTCTCCCATTCCATAGGTTGCCTTTTCATTTTGTTGATGGTTTCTTTTGCTGTGCAGAAGCTTTTTAGTTTGATATTGTCCAACTTGTTTATTTTTGCTTTTGTTAACTTTGCTTTTGTTGCCAAGTCCAAAAAATTATTGCCAAGACTGATATTAAGGAGCTTACTAAGCCTATGTTTTTTTTCAGGAGTTAAATGATTTCAGGTTTTATGTTTCAGTCTTTAGTCCGTTTTGAGTTACCGGTATTTATGTATGGTGTAAGACAATGGTCCAGCTTTATTCTTTTGCATGTGGCTGTCCAGTTTTCCCAGCACCATTTAAGAGACTGTCCTTTCCACATTGTATATTCTTGGCTCTTTTCTCATAAATTAGTTGACCATATATGTGTGGGTTTATTTTTGGGCTCTCGTCTCTGATTCATTGGTCTGTTTACTTTTATGCCAATACCATACTGTTTTGAATTATAGCTTTGCAATATAGTTTAAAATGAAGGCGTATTGTGCCTCCAGCTTTGTTCTTCTTTCTTAGGACTGTTTTCCCTATTCAGGGTCTTCTGTGGTTTCATACAAAATTTAAGAGTTCGTTCTATTTCTATGATATGTGCCATTGGAAATTGGACAAGGACTGCATTGAATCTGTATATTGTTTTTTTCCGTGGTATGGAAATTTAAGCATTATTAATTCTTCCAATCCATGAGCATAGAATATCTTTGCATTTGTTTGTGTCTTCTTCAATTCCTTTTAGTGATATTTTAAAGTTTCTTGATTATTTCCCCCACTGTAACTTTTTACTTTTTATGCTTTTTCTCCCTCTTATTCCATTTGTTGGTTAGTGGTTTATTTTCTGTGATCTTTTCAAAGAACCAGCTTTTTTATTTGTTTATACTAATTTATTTGTAACTCAATTCTTCTTTTACCTTTATTTCTTTTTCTTTTAATAAATTATTTTTTTTAATATATTTTTATTTATTTATTTTTGACAGAGAGAGAGAGAGAGAGCGAGCGAGAGAGAGAGAGAGAGAGAGAGAACTGAACTGGAGGAGCTCCCAGTTCAGCATATGGTTCCGCACGGCTAGGGCCGGGATTCGATCCTCAGTCCCCGGTGCTGCAAAGTGAGCGCTTAACGCACTGAGCCATCCCGGCTTCCCCTCTTTTTCTTTTAAAAATATTTATTTTTATTGTTTTTGACAGAGACACGACAAGAGACAGAGAGAAGGGGGAGGGCCCAGAGCAGTCTCCATAGTTGACAGCATTAGTTTTCCATATAGTTTCACTCCACAGGTAGGCGCAGGGCTGTGCAGGGCAGGAACTGGGCTGGGATCCTCCCGCATAGGACCTGGCAATAACTGAGCTGGGGCACACCCCACTTCAGCATATGGGTCCGCATGGGCCGGTATTCGATCCTTGGGCTCCAGGGCTTCAAAGCAAGCGCTTAACCCTGTTAGCCATCCCAGCTTCCCGATGATCAGTTTTAATGAATAAATTTTTGAAAAGCAGACACATCATCTGATTACAGAGTTTAATACATAACTATAAGACTGCCTATTCAGTATATTGTTTTTTTAGTACTTTTTTTTTTCTTGCCCTATTTGCGCACTTGTGTGTGTGTCTGTTTATTTTTCCTCTTATAAGTTCAGTAGTCTTAATAGAAGTTGATGCAGTTGATGCTATGCTATTTGGTGTATAGATAATCATAACTATTAGAGTTGATCTTAGCCTTATAAAGTGCCCTTCATCTCATTTTGAGCTTTTAGTCTAGAAGTCTACCATGACTTACATGAGGGCTGTCCAGGAAGTATCCAGTCATGTAACCATTCTTGTGATATTGGCAGTGGCTGAATTTTTTTTCTAGACAGTCTTTGTATTAAGTTTTATTCTCTGGTAATTCTTGCTTGCTTGTTATACCTTTGCTTATGCCTTTATATTTAACTTTTCTGAATCACTTTGTTTTAGGTATATATTTTAGGATATAGCATAGAATTTTGATTTATAATTCAATTTGAAAATATTTTTCTTTTTTAAGTAAATTATACTTATTTGCCATTACTGATGTATCAGATATATCTGGTAATAGTTATATTGTCTTATGGTTCTATTTTAAGTGTTTTATCATTTGGCATGTTTTCTGTTCTGTTTTGATTTGGTACTTTTGCCCTTTAGGAATGTATGTATTTTGTTTTAGTGGTTTGTTTTTACTCATGTGTCTTTTATACACCGTGACTCCGCCCTTTCTTGAGTTTGGTTCCCTTAACAAAGAAGCAAACAAGTTCAACAAGAAAATTATTTTAGGGGAAGCCTGGATGGCTCAGCAGGTTAAGCACTTGCTTTATAGCCTCAGGGTCTGAGGATCAAATCCCACCCCCAGGCCCCTGTGGACCCATACGCTGGACTGGGACGTGACCTCCAGTTATGTTCTCGCTGGGGCGACCTTCCCATGTGTGAGGCCCCTGGCTTGGCCCCCAGGTTGCGGGGGCTTGCCTCCCGTGCAGGAGACCCCTGGCCTGGTTCCTGCTCTGTGCGGCCCCACCACCTACCATGGAATGAAATTATTTTAAAAAACTGATGAAGGGGAAAGCCGGGACGGCTCAGCGGGTTGAGTGCTCGCTTTGGGGCCCCGAGGACCGAGGATCGGGTCCCGGCTCCGGCCCAGGCAGGACCCACATGCTGAACTGGGGAGTTCCCACAGTTCGGTTCTCTAGCTGTCTCTGTCTCTATCTCTCTCTCTTTCTGTCAAAAGTAAAATAAAAATAAATATGCACTGAAGATAAAATAATTACTCTCTATAAATATAAAAAGATAAAAAAAACCCAAAAAACTGATGACATATAACTATGGAGACTACTCTGGACCCTCTCCCTCCTCTCTGTCTCTGTCAAAAACAATAAAATAAATCTTTAAAAAAAATTAGTTTATAATTTCTTCCTCCTCCTCTTCTTCCCCATCTACTACTCAATTATATTTTCAATCATGTTACCATCTTTCCCTGTATCTGAGGGGTAGAGTTTGTTGTAAGACACACCATTATTTTATGTACTGTGTAGGAAAAAGTGCTGCCAATTAAAGTATGACACATCATCAACCGTAAGGCACCTCTTGATTTTAAAGATGTTAAGATTTGAAAAAAGTGTTTAAAAATCAACAAAACAATCTTATTTACTATTGTACTCTTAAATATGCTAAAGTTTCTTATTGGTTACTAACTCTAAATGATACTTCTTTGACTTTAGCTTTTATATATGAACCAATTAGTCAGCTTTTTCTAGATTATACCTTCTCCCTCCTTTTTCCAAAATTTCTCCACTCATCTCTTAGTTGGCTGGAGCTGATCCTTTTGTAGAACTCTCAGGAATACAACAGTATTCCCTGAGTTCTTGCTTGTTCAAAACAGCCTTTATACTTGAAGGTACAGCTTTTATAGATATAAAAATCCTTGGCTTAAACAAATATATATTGAGTCAATTATTGAATATATGTCATAATTTGAAATACAAGCCTTTAAAGTGGTATATCACATTAATGATTATAAGATAAAAATTATATAATCATCTCAATAGAATATACTCTAAACCCTGTGATTATCCGACTGTGAGTATATAGCTGTAGGACCAGAGTATCTGGCAGAGAATATAATACCAGTGAGAAAGAGGGAGCATCTGGAATCCAAATTATTTGCCTTAAACAAGAAAGGTTCTAGATACTGAGAGAAATATTTGGAGATGGCAACTACTATTCTGAAAAGAGCAAATAATTTCAATTCAGAACTTTTTTGTAAGCATATTTCTAATAAAGCTATCACTTTATGAAAAAAATAAATTCTTACACTTTCATCAAAGCCTTCTCTTCTGGCGCGTTCAGCTAAATCTCCACTTTTTGTACTGAGAATATAAAATAAAAATTAGAGGCATATGACAGTAAAAAGGGAAATGCCAGCATAAAATACTGTAAGATCTGTAGAAGTGTCTTAATTGCATTTCTGTTCTTTCTAATAACAGTTATTTGGAAAATATGATCATTAAGTTCCCCAGAGTATCACATCTCTAGTTATAAAAAAAATATTTATATATGTTCCAATGTCACAGGTCTGGGTTTGGGAAGCATTTCAACAACAAATTGATTCAATAAATGTAAGTATATTCTTAATATTTTATATTAAAATGTTTTTTATTTTGACAGCTAAATAAATGGTCTTAATGTAGACTAAAATTGTTTCCTACATTTTTAGAGGGATTTTACTCTCCTACCCAGCTTCTGTTGAGCTGTTTGTGAGTGGCATGGGATGCCTTATATTATTTTTAAATTAGCTTATAGTTTGATGACACCCTCAAAAATTAGGAGGCACACTACTGGATGTATGGATATCATTTAGAATCAGCACTTTGGATGATGGTGGTTTTGCAATCAAAACCTTACTCTTATTGTAAGTTTCTCATAGAGCTTTAAAATGGTAAATTAAAATTTGAAAGTCATCTTACCTTGTGTTATCCTTTTGAGGTTTCTTTAGTTTCAGTTTTTCAAGAGCATTGTTGTAACTCTGAGCATAATTAATAAAAAGTTCAATAAAAATATATCCTGTGTTAACTTTGATCAATGTAAGGGAAATATGGAATGGTTGTCTCTAGGGACTGATACTCTTAAAGAAATGTAGAGGCAACAAAAGAAAATAAAAAAAGAAAAAAGAAATGTAGAGGCAAATGCTATGATTATCTTTTCATTTTGTTGGCACCTTATGGTTTCTGCCTGCTGGTGAAAATAAAAAGGGGGTTCGCTTGTGGGCATCAACCTGAACTTGAAAATAAACCTTTAAGACGTATTATTAACATTAATTGCATTAAAGATGTTAACACTTTTAATACACATAACCAACATCATCATCAAGAGTTAAAAGGTGATTAAGCTCACTGGGGGACATATTAATAGTTTTCTTTTACAGGTAAGTTTTTGGACAGAGATCTTAAACCCCACTAACCCCACAGCTATTAGGACCTTGTCTATGTGACATGCTACAGTTAGAGCTATGGTATGCAGAGATGGGCAAGATGACTGCTACAACTCAAAGTGAGGAAGGTGTCAAGAGAACAGGGAAGCTTGTACTGTTAGGGAGAATAGAATGTCAATGAGAGAGTAGAAGGAATGAACCTGGGGTCAAAAAATAACATGAGCAGAGACCCAGAGGAAGAGAGAGCAAGCTTGGTAAATAGCACTATGATCAAAACATTGGCTGGGACATACCCTGCTATAAATGGAGGCATAAAAGGTAGAAAATCTATGCTTAAATGATAAAGAATAAAGATAGGTTCGGACTGTGAGACTTTAGAAGGGCCCTGAATGTTTGAGTAAAGAATTTGGACTTACTTTGACAGGCCCAGGGAAACGGAAAGGGAATTTTGAGCAGAGAAATGATAATCAGAGCTGGCCTGGCACAGGAAAGAGACTAGGACAGGTAAAAAAATGATACTATACAGAAGGCTTGGTGAGAAGTACTGAGGCTCCTAATCTAGTAGTGGCAGTTAGAATTCAGTGTCCTTGAGTTCTACAAATGTGAGCAAAAACTACAGAGATAATGTTTACACACAAGCCTTGGCAACAGATCATATAAAGGACAAGGAAGTAAAACAGGTTTTTGAACTGGGGTGACTGAGAAAAGAGTTGCCCTTAACAGAAACAGGAAAATGAGGAAGATAAGCCCATAGAGTTCTGAGTTTAGATTGTTTACAGACATTTACCAGCATCTAGATTGAAAACTTTTGTAGGGAAGAGTTACTTTTATTACAATACACGACAGTGCTTTGCATTTTGTCAATTACTGTTTGATACATTGACCTCCTGAAATAATTTTAGCTACATTTTTTAAGCCAGCGGGCATATCTCACTGTCCGACCTGGTAGTGAAATAATACAAATATGAATAACACTGGGCCAAAAGCAACAACAATAATACTCATCCTCCCAAAACCTACTACCACTTGGGGTTTAAGTATTATTCACCCTATCAGAGTATAAACTGAACAGATTTGTCTTAGAATTCTAATTAAGAAAAGAATTTGACATACCGTTTTAATCATTTTACCAAGTTCAAAATCTGGCTTTCTGCCTATTGAATAATCAGCTTTCACTTCAGAATAGGTATTATTAATTATTGCCAAGAACATGTTCTGGGGAGAAATATTTAAATAATTATTTTAATAAAAATTTATATTTAAATGTTAGTGACTTTAATAAGTGCTGGGATTTATAAAACTAGATTTAACCTTATAAAGTAACTCATGCTCAGTAATAGAGAAATGGCAATGAATAATAATATAGTAGAATTGTAAATGTGTAGTGTGTGAATCTGGGCAAATAATGTTTATGGAAAATAAGAAAAGCAGAATTTAAAATAGTCCATATGAACTGTTTACTTAAGTACACATTAATTTATCAATATTGTATATTAATCTATTAGATGAATGTAATTGTATGTTAATAAAGGGTCATTTTGATATTTAAAAATTCTATAAAGCTGTTTAAATGCACAGTCTTACTAGGGCTCTTATGACTACTAATATTTAGATAACACAAACAATTGTGGAGAGGGTATTGTGACCCCTAGCTCACCTCTGCACCTTTCACTGTGGTCCAGCACTGTCACTGAGGATTCGTGGCCATCACCAGGGGATAACTGCTGTGCATGACTAAAAAAAAAAGTGTTTTCATGGAGGATGGTAGCAGTGCCTTGACTATGAAGGCAAGGTTCCTTGATTATGAAGGCCAAGTAGATTAGTCCTGAGCACATGTGAGACCCATCCTGAGGACTCCTAAAAATGATTAAGGTGTGAGATCTCAGGTGTGAGGGCCAAAAGCCATTTCAATATGGACAGAATATTAAAGGCCTAATTCATACCTACTGGTATTGGATGTCCTGGGCTAGAGAGACCAAGGACACTCAAGTTGTATGTGTGAAAGGTTTAGCACATTCCTGGCACATAGTTAACACCCAGATGGTAACCAGGAATATTGTGATCACATTTTTCTGTTGGACAAGTTATTTAGACACTGGACTAGAGAACCTTGATTACTAGGAATCCACACTATTCTTAATAAGTGCAGTGGGTGCCAGAAGCTAATCAATGATACTATAATTTCTTCCAAATTGTTAATTTCATTTTTTATTCTGAAAAATGTAAGCTAAAAAGGGAACACATGGTTATTCTTACCAGAAGGATAAAGAACACGAAAAAGATGAAGGTGATGAAGTAAATGGGTCCCAAGATACAATTGGCTTGCTGGATACCAGCAAAATTAAAATCCCCGAGAACAATTTGAAACTGGGCAAATCTTTGATGGGAAGAAAGAGAAACATTATAAAATACTACATTCTTTCATACATACATGACAACTGGGGGGTTAATGTGTCTAAGAATGTATTTAGCTGTATATGGCATATGTTCTCTGGCTTTAGTTATGTTAGCACAAAGTTCTATAAAACCAGATGTAGAAAATCCCCCTAGGGGAGGCCGGGATGGCTCAGTGGGTTGGGCGCTCACTTTGCAGCGCCGGGGACCGAGGATCGAATCCCGGCCCCGGCCCGTGCGGAACCATGTGCTGGACTGGGAGCTCCCCCAGTTCAGTTCTTTCTCTGTCTCTGTATCTCTCTCTCTCTCTCTCTCTCTCTCTCAAAATAAATAAATATTAAAAAAAAAAAGATTTATTAAAAAAAAAAAGAAAATCCCCCTAAAGGCAGGACTTTGTGATACCTCAATAGCTGAACAGGTAGTCCAGGAAATAATGGGCTTCAGTTTATTTAACCAATATGAACTCACTGTTTACCTATAAGATTTGAATGTTGAGATACCTGCTTACCAAACTGCTCTTAGCAGTGGCCTTCTCAGCTATTCCTATGACCTTGTCCAATAAGTGATTTTCAACTTGTACCTAGACCCAAGAGCCCTGAGATTTCTAATATCGATATGTTTAATTTTTGTACCACTTTTGCTAAAATAAAAATGCTGGGAACCCGGGATCGCTCAGCGGGTTAAGTGCTTACATTGCAGCCCATGGTCCGAGGATTGAGTCCTGGCCCCCGTCTGTGCGGACCCATATGCTGAACTGGGGTGTGCTTCCCACCCTAGTTCGGTTCCTTCCGAGGTGAGCTTCCCATGTGGGAGGCCCCCAGCTCACCGGGGGTGGGGGGACCTTTTATGCTGGAGACCCCATGCCGGGTTCCCGCCCTGCACGGCCTACGCCCACCTGTGGAATGAAACTGTTGAAAAAGTACCGTATTTTCCGGCGTATAAGACGACCGGGCGTATAAGACGACTCCCTAATTTTACAGTTAAAACATAGGTTTAGGCCTATATTCGCTGTATAAGACTACAGCCTCGGAAGTGGGGGGTAGTCTTATACAGCAAATATAGGCCTAAACCTATGTTTTAACTGTAAAATTAGGGGTTCGTCTTATATGCCCGGTTGTCTTATACGCCGGAAAGGGGTAGTGATGTACAACTATGGAGACTGCTCTGGGCCCTCCCCCGTTTCTCTGTCTTTTTTTGTCTCTCGCTGTCAAAAACAAATCTTTTTTGGAAAAAAAATGCCAACAATTTGTCACTTGCTAAGTCTCACACAATATCCTGAGGTTTATTTTATTCTCTTCAGTAACTATGAAAGCTTGGTTTTGATGTAAAATAGCATTTAGAATATTACAAATCTTCATTTTCTTAATTTTACAGATCGAAAATTAAGAAATTAAAGCTTTGAATAAACATGGTAGCAACAGAGGTAAATTTAGAATTTCTTAACCTGAAGTCTTATTTTATATTCTCATCATTACTTTGCAATGGCATTGCCAGACACACCAGGAATATGTTATAACTTATGTGAATTCTTTATTTTAAGGGGAAGTCTGGGAAGGAATTTTTAATAGTATTATAGATACTTTGCATGATTGGCCAGTCAGTCAAAAGGGAGAAATGCTTCTTGTTTCTTGTTGCTTTCACCAGTCACAGAAAAGGGAAATGGGCTATCTATAAAGAAGGAAGAAAATCTATTTTTCATTTTACTCATTCTCCATCTAGGTCTTATTTTGTTGTCAAACCTGTCAACTGGGTTTTTGTTTTTTTTAGAGATTTTTATTGTTTTTGACAGAGAGAGAGATACAGAGACAAAGACAGAGAGAAGGTAGAGGGCCCAGAACAGTCTCCATGGTTGCATGTCATTGGTTTTTCCACATAGTTTCATTTCACAGGTGGGCCTGGGGCTGCACAGAGCAGGAACTGGGCTGGGGTCTCACCCCGATGAGAACCAAACTGGGGGCACTCCCCAGTTCAGCATATGGGTCCGCACAGGCCAGGGCCAGGATTCGATCCTTGGTCCCTGGGGCTGCAAAGTGAGTGCTTAACCCACTAAGCCATCCCGGCTTCCCCTCAACTGGGTTTTTAATCTCAGTTGCTATAATAGTTCTAGAATTCTGTATGATACTTTTTTAAATGTATCACTTTTCATATTACCCTGTTCTCTGAAGATACTGACTTGTGTTTTATTAATATTTCTCTAAATATAGTGAGTATTTTTCTGCCAATACCAAGCTGTTTTTCTTATTGGTGCTTGTAGTATAGACTGAAATTGGGAAGTATGATGCCTCCAGCCTTACTCTTTTTTTGGAGGATTGCTTTGGTGATTCAGGGTCTTTTTTGGTTTTTTATGGAACTGATGATTTTTAAAATCTATTTCTCAAAAGAATGTCTGTGGGATTTTGATGGGAATTGCATTAAATCTGTATATTGCTTTGAGTAATATGGCCATTTTAACTATGTTGATTCATGTTATACACCACATAAACAAAATAAAAGATAAAAAACATGACTTTATATACATTGATGCAGAAAAAGCATTCGACAAGATGCAACATCCATTTATGATGAAAATACTTAGTAAAATGGATATAGAAGGATAGTACCTCAACATAATAAAGGTCATATATGACAAACCGCAGCAAATGTCATACTTAATGGGGAAACACTGAAACCTTTTCTTCTAAAATCAGGAACAAGACAGGGATGTTCCTGTCACTGCTGCTATTCAATTTAGTGCTGGAAGTTTTAGCCAGAGCCATCAAGCAGGAGCAAGAAATAAAAGGCATCCAAATTGAGAGTGAAGAATTTAAAATGCCACTCTTTGCAGATGACATGATCCTTTATATAGAAAACCCTAAAGATTCCACCAGGAAACCATTAGAAATAATAAATGAATACAGTAAAGTTGCAGGATACAAAATGTAAAAAAATTCACAGCATTTTTATATACAAACAACGAACCTTCAGAAAAAGAAATGAGAAAAGCAATACCTTTTGCGGTCAAAACAAAAATAATAAAATACTTAGGAATAAACTTAATAAACATGAAGGACTTATACATGGAAAACTCTAAGACACTATGGAAAGAAATTGAAGAAGATACAAAGAAATGGAAAGATATTCCATGTTCATGGATTGGAATTTCAGTGGTTTTCTATATTCTGGCATTTTTTTAAAGATTGATTTTTATTGTTTATGACAGACTGAGACAGAGAGAAAGACAGAGAGAAGGGGGAGGGCCCAGAACAGTCTGTAGTTGTTCGTCATCAGTTTTCGACATGGTTTCATTCCACACAGGTGGGCAGGGGTTGTGCAGGGTGGGAACTGGGCTGGGGGCCTCCCACTTGGGAGGTGAGCCCCCTCAGGACAGGGGCCAAACCAGGGGGGTGAGAACCAAACTGGGGGCCTTCCACACGGGAAGCACCAGTTTAGCATATGGGTCCGCACAGGCCAGGACTGGGATTCAGTCCTTGGACCCAAGGGCTGCAAAGCAAGCACGCAACCTGCTGAGCCATCCTGGCTTCACCTCCTCTGTTTTTTTAAAATGTCCTGAAGAGGAGATTGATCTGAATAACCTAGTACATCATTACCAACAGGAAAAATCCCCTCAATGCATTCCAAAGTCCTCTACCTGTTTATTCTGTGCCTTATACTTCCCTTTTCCCCATTAACCAAGGTAAGATAAATTTTCAAGTTTCTGTAAATTATTACATTTATATTCAGTATCCACTACTACTAATATTAGTAAGTAACACTTGAATTAAGATTCTAGGAACGGGGAAGCCGGGATGGCTCAGCGGGTTAAGCGCTCACTTTGAGGCCCTGGGGACTGAGGATCGAATCCCGGCCCCGGCCTGTGTGGACCCATATGCTGAACTGGGGTGTGCTTCCTGAACGCGGTGAGGCTTCCAGTTCAGTTCAAAAAAAGAAAAAGTTAAAAGGGGAAGCTAGGATGGCTCAGTGGGTTAAGCGCTCACTTTGCAGTGCTGGGGACCGAGGATCGAATCCCGGCCCCGGTCCGTGCGGACCCATGTGCAGAACTGGGGAGTTCCCCCAGTTCTGTTCTCTCTCTCTGTCTCTGTATCTCTCTCTCTCAAAAAAACAATAAAAATTAAAAAAAAAAAAAAAAAAAGATTCTAGGAAGACCAAAAGGTTACTGGGACTGCAAACATTATTCACTCAGGATAAGCTAATTAGACTTCTCAGATTACAGGTAGTTTGAAATTGGGAAGGAATTTTGAGAGTGAGTTAACTCATTTACAGACAAAGAAATTAAGGTCTAGATATGTTAAATAGCTAATGGCAGAATTGAAAAAGTAGAATTATATGCACTAGGCTTCTTTCCACCACTGATTTTGTGAAGTTATTTCAGAAAAATGTTATTAAATTTCATACTATTAGTACTTTAACTATTTACATTTAGGGGAAGCCAGGATGGCTCAGTGGGTTGAGTGCTCACTTTGCAGCGCCGGGGACAAGGGATCGAGCCCCGGCCCATGCGGAACCATATGCTGAACTGGGAGCTCCCCCAGTTCAGTTCTCTCTCTGTCAAAAATAAATAAAATATATATATATACATATTCTCTCTCTGTCAAAAATAAAAATAAATAAAAAAAAATATATTTAAAAAAAAAAAAGGGGAAGCCGGGATGGCTCAGTGGGTTGAGCACTCATTTTGCAGCGCCAGGGACTGGGGATCGAATCCCGGCCCCGGCCCGTGCGGAACCATATTCTGAACTGGGAGCTCCTCCAGTTCAGTTCTTTCTCTGTCTCTGTCTCTGTCTCTCTCTGTCAAAAATAAAAATAAATAAAAATATATTAATTATTTACATTTGATGGTGAAAAGAGGCAAACTAAGACTCTTCTTAGACCAGTTTCCCAAAGTCAGTTAAAAGGGTCATGGACAAATGAGTTTGGAGAATTCTTATCTAAAGAAAGTTGTGTTTTTTTCTCAGAGGTTCTGCTAATTTCCAAAAGAGTGGTATAAAATTTCCCAAACTTACTGAAGTTTGAAGCCATTTCCCCCCAGTTTTGGTCTAGATTCCACAAAATATATATTGTGAATTGATATTTTAGTTTATCATAATTTTCTTACACAGACAGAATTTGCTTTACCCACCCACAAAGGGGAGTAAATTTATTAAAATTATTCACTTTTAAAGAAATGCCTGAATACTTTTATAGGGATTCTAATCAGTTTTATAAGTTTGTTGCTTGCCAATTGCTTTATGCATATAAAGCTTATTTTTAAAACAGCTTTGCCAGATCAGAAAAGGACAGTAAGATCAATATCAGTAAAAGGATTCTAAAGATGGAGCTCTCTAAAGAAAAACACTTAAGATTTCTCTTGCCTAAGTAATAAATATTACAGAGACATGGAGCCAATTTCTTTATCTTAGGTAAAATTTTGACTTCATGATAAATGAAAATTGTTTCCAACTTGACCTAGTAATGCTTATAAAACTGGTATCGCCATCCACTTGGGTCTTTCAATGCCTAACTGTACTTTGAGTGGGACAGATTATTAGCTGTCAGTGAAAATATCAAACCAAGTTTAAACTTATTAAAGCTTATGTTACTACTTATCAGAGACCTTTCCATGATTTTGTTGTTGTTATAAATGGAATATATACATTTATACTAAGAACTTACATGGAATTTTGAAAAGTGGAAAAGTCATCTACCTGTGATCCAAAAATAAGAAATCCTAACTGTGCATAAGCAAAGAATATTATAAAAAACATGATGGCAAATCCTACTATGTCACCAATACAGCGGGACAAGGTTGATGACAGCTGAGACATTGTCTTGTTAAAGCTTATGAATTTGAATATCTGAAAAAGAACAAAGTTAAATATGAATATTAAATTTTATAATTTTAGAGTAACAAATTTCACAAGAAATATACTTCATATTAAAGTAGGTGTTTAGTAATAAGGGTGTTTGACTTCTTAGTTTAAGTTCCCATTTTGATATCTAATATAAAGTATATTTATTCTGTTGTATATAATATAATAAAATATAAATACCTTTATCCATGCAAAGAAGATGGTAAGAGCAATTATATTATTGTAGGAAATGTGCCAGTAGGCAAGAAAATAGAAATCTGAATATTTTTCAGTACTTTTTAACAGCTGTCCAAGTAAGAAATAAGTTTGTATATTACAGTAAGAGTTGAAGAAAATGGCCACAAAACATAACTATATGGGGAAAAGAAAGAAGGGTTAAAATTAAATTAGAGACTATTTCTACCTCTAAATCTCCTGCAGTCTATGAAGAACATGAAAATGTTTATCGAAAGTTCAGCAAAAAGGAGGAAGAGATAAGAGATAGGATTTTACATAAATGTAAGTCAGCTCCAATTTATAGAAGTTTAAGGTAGCATAATCATCATAAAAGTAGAAAAATATTGATTGCCTGGCTATCCTAATCTATTTGCCTGTTTGTTTCTTTGAGTCATAAAGCACAAATGTATGAATATAATTCTGACTAGACTAAGGGTTTCTGCTCTATGTAACAATATGTTACCTAAAAGTTTAATATTTTCACTATGTAACACTACAAGGAAAAGTTTTACATTTCCTAATTAAGTAAGAAATACATAAACAAACCCTTTAACAACTCATTTAGAAGAGGATTTCAGAACCAGAAACCAAATTATCTTAGGTATTAAAGCTTTGTAACTGTCACAAAAATTTTCTTTAGATTTCCCCTGCTTCAAATGCTCAGATAGTTAAATGTTTAATGCTATGTCTGCCCTATGTTAAACATCACTGGAAATACCAGAAAGGTAGATGGCACAGTTACTGACTGAGAAACTTGCAATCTGGTTTTGGGAAACAGGGCTTATACTCATACTAAGTTGGCTATAACTAAGGTGAAAGATCAGATTGTATTATAAGACAGAAATGTTTGTTCGTTATTTCTAAAATCAAGCTCTTAACCATTTGTCCCACCCTGCCTACATCTTTGTTTATTTTAGTATGTTCTAGTGACCGGAACTGGCAGCCTTTGGAGTTTCTTTCAGGGACTGTTTCACATCCTGGTGTCTTCTGTGTCCACAAACTACCCTCTGGCTGCACAGACCACCTCCTCCACTAATATTGTACATATTAGTATGTACAATAACAGTTCATTTTATGATTGTTACTTGCAGCTTTTAAAATAAGTCCTGATGAATACAAACTTATGTTTTCATCTCTCTCATTGATGGGCTCATATGTGATTTCCTTTTGCCATACATGTGAATATATATAATACTTACCACCAAAAATAGTAATTCTAGCCAGTTCCAAATACTTTTGAAATAGTCAGACTTAAATTCTATTATTTTTTTGGCTTCTTGTATTGTGAAGATAATAAAAAAAATACAAAATATGATTTCACAGGAAGTAATAAAATAATCATAATAGGTAACATATCTGAGGAGCTTCACAGAGTAAAACTGCCATGAAGTAAGTATTCCTCCAGTTGCAGGGAATTCTGCCACCAATCTGTAAAATTAGATTTGTGAAAGTAACTTTGTATTTCAAGCATTTATATGTCAGTACCTAACTTAATGTGAAATTTCTAATTGGTGATGATGTGCAATTTAATGATACTCAGTTATTTTGTACAAAATATGTTTTCTTGGGGTCATGGGTTCAATTTGAAAAATTTCTAGACGATTTACTTATTTTTTTAATGTCTTCATTCTTTTTGTACTTTGAATATTTACAGTAGTTTTCAAAGACCAACATAAATAAGAAAGTCGGATGTAACTTTAGCCATTCATTCTATTTTGTTTAGATTGCTTGTGCATAACTGGGAATACTAATTTATCTCCAAAGGAGTATGAGATGATGTTTAACACGTTGCATATGGCGGGGTTTAAAACCCTCATACCCCTCTGTTCTGGCAGGTATTTAAATGAGATCACGTTGAAATGAACTCTTTAAAATGCTATTGCTTCCATATTATAACTTTTCAATGAAATTTTTTGTACTTACGTAAATTTATCCATTGATATTTGCTCGTTATATATCAACCAAACCTCATTAATTAAATAAATCTCGCAAAAAATAAAAGGTCAAGTGTAAAAACGAGAATTCTTGTTACCCGTCCTTAACACATGTGGCTCAGAAAAAATGAAGATTCTCGTGATCCGTAGGCAATGTGTTAAGAAAATGCTGTACTGTTAGTTATTATTTTTAGTCAGGACTCCCCCAAAACCCATAATTCTTAAATACTTCAGAGGAGGGAAAAACACTAGCTTTAGCTTTCAGAGATATTTTCTTGCTTCTAAATGTCAAGATCATATAATCTAAAGATAGTGTTTTCTACTCACTTTAGGCCCTGGATATTGGATACAAAGATCTATATGTAAACAGAAGTATAAAAATTAATTCTAATACTAAATATAAAAAGATTTTGAGGTTCACTGTACTTCTAGTGTTCTCCACAGCTTTAGATAATTAAGAATTGGCAGTACTTGAAGGAACAAGCATCTCTATCACAATGTCATAATGTAATTATTCCTACCAAATTAGGAGTCTTTATTCAAAAGCCGGCGACCATGGAGGACTTGTGTCTCTCAAAGACCCGTGCCCCTGAATGCAGATAGTGAGGGGTTTATAAAGGCAAAAACCACATCCTGTTTGGCCTAATTCCTAACACCAAAGCATTGTACAGAAGCCAGAGCAGACAGTGGGATTAGCTAGTTTCTGATCTTAATTCTAAATAAGGTAAATAGCTGGTGTAGTTGCAATTGCAGTTAAGTGAACACCTGGGAATAGTGTGGCCATAAGGTGCAGTAGAACATTTTGGTACTTGTATAGGGAAGTAACAAAGGTGATGAAAAATTACAGGTAATGAAAAATTATAAAGCTGGCGAGGGGGAACTGGAAAAATCAGAGTGGGGCTAGTGGCTCAATAATGGAAAGTACAATACTATGTGCAGAGTGCCAGGTAGAAGGGTTATGTGCACAATGTCAGGTATTCACTATAACAATATGTGTATAAAAGGACAGCAAGTGTTAAGATCTTAGTGTAAACAATATGCTTTCATACAACTACTGATTAGATATACTACCAGATAAAAGTTTCAAAATCTGAAGTTTCTAAAAAATAACATTTTAAAAAGGTAACACAGAGCAAGCACAAAACCTAGAGAAAGGAAATTTGGACTTAATCTAGTATTACAAGGAGTTCTTTATATGACTTTAGGCCAGTTACCCAATGTTTCTATTCTTATTTAGGACATAGAAATGATCTACAGTCTTTATTTTTTCCTGATCAGGACTATTGGGAAGGATGAATAATAGTGGTAAAAAGCTCTGATTTCCCGAAAGAGAAGAACTATAAAATAAGAGGTATATAATGTCCATTGGCTGCTTAAGGTAATTCATTTGTTTTACTCATTTTCACAAACTTTAAAGTCTATGGTTGTGTTTCACTAACTGTTGCACAAGGGAAAAACCACCTAATCAGAATAAACACCAATTCCATATTCCATTCAGGGTAAAAATGTATGTCTCATGAGAAAAAAGTGGCTCACCCAGATTATAGTGGACATTATTGTTTGCCTGTTTATTGGTCATTATCCCATCCCTTCTTTCTAACAGAACCCTGATTACATCAGGTATTCACCCATTCCCAGATCACTTAGAGGAAGCTGACTTAATACCCAGACAGATCCAATCATGGTAATTCCATTTCTTTTGTCAGTGTTTGATTCTAGAACCCAGACCGAAACTGATTAGCATAATCAAAGTAGTGGGAAGAATTTTTTATCTTTGGTTGGTTCTCTTCTCTTCTCCATGATAGGATGTCTCACCCTTCTCTTAAGTCCAACAAGTTAACCCAGGCATGTCCTCATGTAATGGCAGAAGTACAAGAGTGTAAGTTTTAATGTACAAACTCATTTCAAACATCTGCTAACATTCCATTGATCAAAGCAAGTCACATGGTTGAGCTCAGCATTAAGGATGGACAGCGCTCCTTGTCTTGGGTGGTAGGGCACTTGAAAGTTACATGGCAAAGATGTGAAGAATTAGGGCCATTTGTACACAGCACCATAGGCTCTAATCATTTCTTAGGAGGCTGGCTACTGTTACATATTATTTGAAATTTAAGTGGTTCATTTTTTTTTTTTTAGAAATTTTTATTTTTTATTTTTTATATCTTTTTATATTTATAGAGAGTAATTGTTTTATCTTCAGTGCATTTTTATTTCTATTTTACTTCTGACAGATAGAGAGAGAGACAGAGACAGAGACAGCTAGAGAACCGAACTGTGGGAACTCCCCAGTTCAGCATGTGGGTCCTGCCTGGGCCGGAGCCGGGATTCAATCCTCGGTCCTCGTGGCCTCAAAGTGAGCGCTCAACCTGCTGAGCCGTCCCGGCTTTCCCCTAAGTGGTTCATTTTTGAGACAAAAATTAATAACAATAAAAGTTCATTCTGAAAGGCAATCAACAGATTTGAATGATCTGATTTAGAGGAAGAAATCAAGAGTAAATGTTAAGATCTGTGCAACTGCAGAAAGACAAAAAAAAGTAAGACTATATATCCTTTAGTAATATAAAACTAACATTGTATATAATTCTCCATTTTCTTGAATATATCCTGTAATAACTGAATATGATGTTGCTTTATCATCTTTTTCATTATTGGCAGAACTACATTATTTTTATTTGAAGCTTGTGATGTTAATCTCAGTATAGGCATGTAGAAGCTGGAAGCTTTAATGAGGGCTCTTGATGCTTTTTATTTTTAAAGATTTATTTTATTGTTTTTGACAGAGAGAGAGAGACAGAGACAGAGTGAAGACAGAGACAGAGAGAAGGGGAGGGCCCAGAGCAGTCTCCGTAGTTGTACTTCAGTTTTTTGACATAGTTTTATTTTACACAGGTGGGTGCAGAGCCGCGCAGGGCAGGAACTGGGCCAGGGGCCTCCCACATGGGAAGCTCGCCCCAGAGAGAACCGAACTGGGGCCACAGCCCATTTCAGCATATGGGTTCTCATGGGCTGGGGTCAGGATTCGATTCTCAGACCCTGGGGCTGCAAGGTGAGCGCTTAACCTGCTGAGCCATCCCAGCTTCCCCTCTTGATGCTTTTTTAATTCAATATGGTAAGACAGAGGTTTTAAGTCACTCACCTGATGATGCAAAACAAATTTACATTAGCATTATACAACGAAAAGTCAATAAAAATAGCTCTAGTCCCTCTTGTAATCCAGCTGTTCAGTCGAAGGTTAATTAACTTGCTTTGGGTTTCAGATTTTGATTTTGATAAAGTGAAAATATATCCACCATTTCGGTAAATGCCAACAAATCCCCAGTGCCGAGGGGCTCTGATACTAGGAGTAGAGTGCTTCCATCTGTTACATAGAGAAAGAAAAATGGAGAGAGGAGAAGTTTGACTGACAAATAGTCTAAGAATTTAAGCTAACCTTTGGTTCACAAGTAGTAGTTAAAAAAAAAAGTAGTACTAAGTTCATAAGTATTATAGTAGTTTTTGAAGCAAGACAATGAATTAAGGATAAAGTTAAAATAATTAAGGTAAGTGTGGGCAATACACTGGGCTAGCTGGTACGAAAAATTTTTTTTTTTAATCCACTTGTTGCCTCAGGGAACTTAAAATCTAGAAAATAATAAATGATTTTGTTCTTTAACATTGTGTCTGTTTGATCAGATCTTAAATCTTTGAGTAGAACAAGAATACCAAAGGTTTTGATTCGGAAATATCTGTCTCAGCGTGGGAAAAAAACAGTACTTCATAGTCTCTCTTCTAGAGGTAGTTTTGTAAAATTTTATAAAATGCCTGGTAATTAAATTTATAAAATGCCTAGTAAATAAAAACTTTGTTACAATGTCAGTATTGTTTTATAGGTATCTTATTTTAATGAAAGAACATAAATCAAAGTAAAATGTGTACAGCTAAATTTTGTACCCATTTTGTCTGCTGTTAACTTAATTATGGGGCTGTCAAAAACTAAAGCCTTAATTCTTCATTTCAGTCATTCCATCTCCCCAAAACACATCTGAACGATTATCCAAAGATTTATTGCTTAAAAAAGTTTTTCTATTAATAATATTATGTTTGTTTTCAGTAGTGGGGGAAAAAGTGACACCACTAAGAAAAAATACTCATATTTAATGAAAATTCCATAGTTGATTTTTTTTTTTTTTTTGCTATTGAGTACATACTCTCTCTTTTTTTTTTTATTGTTAAATTTATTGGGGTGACATTGGTTGGCAATATAGTTTCCAGGTGTACAACTCTACATTACATCATCTATGCATTACATTATGTGCTTACCACCCAGAATCAGCTCTCCTTCCACCACCACATATCTGGTGCCCACTCCCAACTCCCCACCCCCCCAACTCTCCCTCCTCGCTCCCCACTTACCCTCAGGTAGCCACGAAACTATTGAGTGTGTCCATAAGGTTTTGTTTCTTTGTTACTTTCAGTTTTACATTCCACCTATAAGTGAGGTCATGTTTCTTGATTCTTTCAGTCCAACTTATTTCACTTAATTTTTTTCAAGTACAGTTGACATTCAATATTATTTTTATTTATTTATTTATTTTTAAAGGTTCTTTTTTTTTTAAACTTTATTTATTTTATTTTATTAATTTTTTGACAGAGAGAGAACTGAACTGGGAGAGCTCCCCAGTTCAGCATATGGTTCCGCACGGGCCGGGGCCGGGATTCAATCCTTGGTCCCCAGCACTGCAAAGTGAGCGCTTAACCCACTGAGCCATCCCGGCTTCCCCTCAATATTATTTTATATCAGTTTCAGGTATACAACATAGTGGTTAGACATTTATATAATTTCCATTGTTGTATGTTGGGTGTTTTTATCATGATTGTTAAACTGAAAGAAGAATATTTATTATACCATCCCTCTACTTCCAATATTTTGTTTTTAATTAGTAAATGTTACATTTTAGATAGACAAGCACAAATTGATTCTTATTTTGGTTGATGGAGAATGAAAGGTATTACAATTCCAAATCCATAGTCTTAATTTTGCTATTTAAATTAATTATAATTATGAGAATTTGGAATAATAGAATACCTAATAGATTAACCTTGAAATTCCAATTTAAAATGTGTAATTAAATAATTGATTTATCATGTAATTTTTCATTGAAAGAGAAACAGCATATAGTACCATGGTATTTAAGGTATCTCCCCATAGTTATGAATTTATTAGGTTTATAAGAATTATACAAGCACATTTTTGCCCTCAAGAACACTCAGAAATTCACACAAAGAAAAAGGAAGTCAACAAAAACCACAAATCAATGTGGATGTAATCCTAAGGGTAACAGGGGAGGTTATTGAAGGAGATGTAATCATTGTTCATATTTATAATACAAACACTGACTAATGATTAACAAAAATTATGGTATAGCTACAGGCTAAGAGGAACACAAAGTGTGTAAAAAGGGAATGGTATAAGAGGCATAGATGACAGACACCTTCTATGATAAGAGACAATATATATATATAAAACTGTAAAATCAAGTAATAGCTGGATAAGCTTGTTATTTAGAAATAGGAAGTATTAAGAAACAACCAAAAGAGCTTAAAGTGGCTGCTTCTGGAGTGAGAATTATGAGTAGGAAAGGGTGGACCTTTGTAAATATTTTTATCACTTTGATAAATATTAAAATTTAAAAAAGATTTATTATCTACCCCCTAAGATTTTCATAGGACCTTAAAAGCAATGATACCAGCAGCTTTTGTGTTAAGGGGAGGTAGTACAGTGGCTTTGGGCTTTCACATTTTCCATGTACACTGCATAGAGGAATCTACACCAGCAGTAGCCTCAGTCACTTTGGAGAACAATGATCATGATATTTTTGGCAGGCATCGCTAGATGTAGTGCCTGTAGAACATAACTGCCCCTTTTTACTATTGGCAACATTAGAGAAGATACCACAAAAATAAGCCAGAGTGAGAAAGGAAGGCAGCCTAAGACACCTAAGATACTCCTTAGGAATCCCAAGAAACATTTGGGATATGTAAAATATGAGGTGAGTCTGGCCAGAACCAGAAGAGAGCATTGAGTATTGTAAAAGCGAAACTGGACACTTTGCCTGTGTCCAATGTGACTTAGCACATCATATGCCAGTCAGAAAAAAAGAAAACACTTTATATCATTTGTTAAACAAAAAATAACAGGCTCACTTTTCCTTTTTTAAACACTGCACCTCTGAGTCTTCCTTTGATACTATTATTGAAACATGATCCTTGTTTGTATTACTTGTAAAATACACACATTTTCACAATTGTTTAAAGATACCTATTGATAAGCTGTGAGAAAAAGTTATGTATAATTTTGTACTACTTACTCAGTATCATGTTTAAGGCCAAAATCAGATGTGTCTTCATTTTCAGAAGTGTATTTGGCATAACATTCACTCATCAAAGACCGAAAGGATGAATAGACCGTGCATGTGTTGTTGCGGACTTTTAGTTGACGGACTCTAGGAACTCCTAAAAGTATATTCTCGTAGTAGATGCGACTGCTGTTCTTTAAATTATACAACTTGTTGTTATTGTACCATGAGTCCCAGTACAGATTTTCCAAAAGGGGTCCTTCCATAAACTTCACATAGAAAGATAAATGTTAGGGGAAAAATATTTTCATGTCAACTGCATAACAGAATCTACATTCATAATGTTATCAATGTGTATAAAGTGAGTGATTTTGAGTATGAGTATGAAAGTGAAATAATTGACCAAGCCAATATTAATATTAATGGTAAAGATAATGACTTTGTCTCCTTGGTAAGTCCCACATTCCTAGCATGGCATACATGATTTGACCTCTGCCAAATTCAGTTTGGCCTTTTCCACCTCATCTTCTATATGCCTGTAATGCCAAACATAGCTCCATATGTAGAATTACTTAAAGTACATTCTTCCTAGAATGCCTTTCTGTTACTTATCCTTTAAAATTCAGCTGAATTGTCATCATCTCTGGAGAGCCTTCCCTGCCTCTTGTATGTTCCAGTATTTGTGACATGGGATACCTGAAACTGCTGTTCCCTTGTTCTTTCCTCATAATGTGAGTATCTTGTTAAATGTAATGGAAAAAACAAGTCTTTTCAAGTGCTGAAGGAATGATTCACTCATGCAATTAGAAACACTATGAAGTTATATTTTGTGTATGTACTCTATTATATACTATACATTACTGTAACACAGTATAGGGTTGTATGGTATACCAAAATCACATGTATTTCACATTATGGGCAACTTAAGGAATTTTTAAGAATAATTTTCACTATATACAATTATAGACTGATTTTGGATCCTAACCCCCCACATAAGAAGAAAGTTTCCCATTTTCCAAATGGAATAATAATGTTAAAAAAAATAAGCATTTTTTTTTTTTAAATTATAGGAACTCTATCACACTGAGAACATAGTTTCTAAATAAACACTAACTGGTTAGTTGACTCTAATAGTTTAAATAAATGATATTCATTCACTCATTCCTTCAAGAAATATGTGCAAAGTGCCTACTATGTGTGCCAGGAGTTTGTTTATGCAATACCTAAAGCTACTTTATCCACAGTCATGCTACCTTACCTTCCAAAAATCAGTTATGCTGTGAATAGACTTAAAGTTGGTTCTTTCATCACCAGGCACAGAAGTGTCCAAAAATAGAGATGACATAACTTTGTTTAAGTAATACATGTGTGGGTTTACCATCCCAAAAGTCACTAAGGAGAAGAATTTTTTTATTTAAAAATTTATATTTAAAAACTGAATTTATCATTATTAAAAATGTACTTACAGTTTGTTCCAAATTTTGTTTTGAATATTCATTTTTTCTCCAATTATAAAATAAACTAAAATAGAAATATATGAAACATGAAGTCCTGAAATTCCATTGCTAGAGTTACATTTGGCATTATTCAGTTTTTTTATGCATACATGTTTATAAAGAAAATAACTTTTTATAAAAGTGAGATCACATTATACATACTAGTCTGCAATTTGGCTTTCTCCATATTGAGAGTAGGAATATAATGTGAGTAGTTAAGGCTATGTATGGACTTTGAATACACAAATATAATGGTTTGAGTCCTATCACAGGGATAATTTACCTCATAGTTTTGTTATGAGAAGTAAGATAATGCATGTGGAAGGAACATTTAAAACTGTTATGTATGGCACATGGTAAGAATTTTAAGAAGTATTAACTAATATTCCTTCTCTTTTTCTAGGGGTGGGTGGGTGGATTTCAGAGTGGGGTGTAGACTGAATATGTCCCTTTTTTGTGTGTGTGCTTGAAGCCCTTTCATTTTTAGAAACCATGTATCTTCATCATTCCATGGCACACATTAGCTTATGCCATTCTTTGATGTTGCATTATTTCATTGTATATACCAAAATGTTAAACAAATCCTCGATGGAGATTTAAGTTGTTTTCAATTCTACCTAATTATAAAAAAGGTGTTTTTAACACCCAAATAATGGGGTTATGATCTTTTTAGTTTTCTATTCCCCATTGTTCTGTAATAAGTATTTAAAAACCAGTCGAAGATAATTTATAAGATTGGCTATAACTAGCCTTTTAATCAAGATCTGACTCAAATGCCTCCTTGTAATACCAATTAATTAGCTAATTGCTATATGATTGTCAGTATGTAATCCATACCAAAATGAGGTAGCTCTGGATAGTTAGCTCACATCTACTGTATACTGGGTGCTTTAAAGACTAAATGTTCTTTTAATACTGATGAAGTCAATGCTGTTTACCCACATATAGGAGGAATATAGATTGAGAAGTTTTCCCAGTCCTCCTTAAACAACTGCATTAATCCATACCTTCTGTGATTCAGCACAAGCACAACTTACTATTGACTATGCAACAGAACAGGGACAAAACAGACTAATTTATATGGCCTCATTTGTAGTTTGACCTATGAAAGTGAGCTAATGTATCTATATGGCTCTAAAAGAAATCAAGTTGGAATTCCCAACTTAAGGGAATAATTCCAAGATAGAACAGCCAACCAAAAGAAATAATTAATTCAATGATGATTATGAAAACTTTTCATTACATCTGTTATTTAAAATTTTGCCCCTTAAGAATTAGAAAGTGGGGAAGCTAGGATGGCTCAGCGGGTTAAGTGCTCGCTTTGCAGCCCTGGGGACTGAGGATCAAATCTCAGCCCAGGCCTGTGGGGACCCATATGCTGAACTGGGGCGAGCTTTCCATGTGGGAGGCCTCCAGTTCAGCCAGCAGCTGGCAGGGACCTGCCACCCACGTGGGAGACTCCTAGCCCGGGTTCCCACCCTGCCACGCCCCCAACCCACCTGTGTGGAATGAAATAGTGCGAAAAACTGATGAATATGGAGACCGCTCTGGGTCCTCCCCCTTCTCTCTCTCTCTGTCCCTGTCAAAAACAGTAGAACAAATCTTAAAAATGAATAAATAAAAATTAGAAAGTGTTCATCTAAATGAATTTAAGATGTCTTAAATGTGCCATTATTTTTTGAGAGGTTTTAGTAATCTGAAAGCCTATGGTTTTATAAAGTCTATGTTTTATTTCTCATCTCCACATTAACTTCTTAGTTCAAACAGGGTCTTCAACTACTTCTGTGTACTTACATATGCATAGGTTTATTAAAAAAATAAAGTAGAGTAATAACTCCTGAAGTGTGGTTCTAATTTCTACTTCCTCTTTGAAATGCAGCTTTTGTGGAATCCCTGTGAGATATAAAACAAAGTTTTCCTTACATTATTGTGTAATCAATAATATATATAAATACAGTGATGGGGAAAACAGCCACTTTTAATGTCTTAAAATGAAAAGCAAAACACAAAACAAAACACCCACAACTGTCCCTAATCGTTTCCTCCTAACATCAATACTGCTTCTTGGGAAGGCTGGCTGGCTTCTGCCAGGTGGAAAAGGACTGGCTTGTGGTTCTGTCAGGGTCACGACTCCCTAGCTCAAAGGACTTCAGAGACTGGCCTAGCGACGGTCATTCTACAGCAAATGACAGCACTCAGCTGGAGCCTCAGGCAAGTGTCATGTCCCCTTATTCAGGGCTTTAGTTTTCTTGTCTATGAAATGGGACCACCGTCCCTCTCCGCTTAAGAGGAGGCTATGAGGGCTAAACATGCTGGAGGTCATGCCTCTTACAAGAATAGACATGAGGCTACAAACTCCCAGCCAGGGTATTTGGAATCGCCAATTCTGCCTTGCCCCAGCCACTCCCTTAGGGGCATCCCTCACCGCCTCGGTGCCAACGAGACGCCTCAGCCATGGCGGACTCGGAAGAGACGCCCGTTCGACTTCCCAGGTCTGCCGCGCCTGCGCGAGCCTCCTATCTGGTGCGCCTGCGTGAACCCTCTAGCTCCTGGAGGGGCGCAAGCTGCGCTACAAGTTGCAAACGCGCGTGCGCACCGAGGACTGTCTGGAGGAGCTTCGCCTGAGGCGGGGCTGCAGATTGCGGCGTTTGTCTCCTGCGTGAGGGCCGACTTCTAGAGCAAACCTGGCTTTGAGCCTGAGGTTAATCATAAAAACATAGTAATTAATTATAACGGGCTACTCTTTCTTGAATACTTTTAACATTTATTGGCTTGTTTGGTCTTCACACCAACCTTCCTGAAAGGTAGGTGTCTTGTCCTCGTTTTAGGTCTGAAGAAACCGAGGGTGTGTGGGTAAATGATTTACCGAAGGCCACGGCTTGTTGGGGGCAAGGTCCGCTGGACGCCAAGCCCGAATGCCTAACCAAGATCTCATGCTGCTGCTGCTACTTGCCGAAAGTGGTTATAATTAACTGGGAGCTGTTGCTAGGGATGGCTTCTACCCTTCCACCTAGGCTAGCCAGAGGGAACGTTACAGTAGGTTAAAAAGAAATGCAGCTGTGCAGTGATTATGTAAAGGGTAGGCCAAGACAGTAGTCCTTGGGAACCCAGGCTCACATCTGGTCCCCAAGCTTTGCAAAGATGTGAAGGAGGTTGGTTTGTAAACCAGCTGTAGAAAAGGCCAAACCAATTTGGTTGTAAATTAAGGCATCAACAGCCCCCCCGGAATGTGAGACAGGAGGGATTCTCATGTTGGTAAAAAGGAAAATAAAAATCAGTCGAAAGGCCCAGAGCAACCACCAAAGAAAACCATTAAGCTGCTTTGAAAGTAAAAAATAAAGCAACTTTTGTTATTTTCCTGAAAGAGATGTAGACTGATGTTGATAAATGCTGTTTTATGTGCAGATAAAAAGCAAAACTAGGCCACAGCAGGCAGGGTCAAAGACTACCAGTGATAAAAGAAACAGGAGAGGCCTAGCAAAAGGTGGATGGATAGCCAGTGGACAAGAGGCCTGAGAAAAAGAAAAGGCTACTGACTGTCTTAGCTTAAGAATAGTTTAATAAAAGGATGTGCCCTTTCCTCTACTTGTACTTTCAGATGCTTACAAATTATGCTTTCTAATGTAATAGGTTGTCTGAATTTGAAATGCAGGAGGAAAGAATTTCAAAATATAGGTATTCACATGTACATTAAATATTAAGCAGATGACTGACTCTACAGACTCTTCTTATTTCATTTGAGTTCAGTAGTGTTGAAGATCTTGAAGGAAAAAATAAAAGATCTTGAGGAATTAGAGACTGATTTGGTTAAAACAAAATCGCAATTTCATCTTGATTTAAGTTAAAATGGTTGCCTTTGAAATGCAAACCATGGAAAGTCTTAACTTCCTTTCTGGAGGAATTGACTGAGCTGTGAGTTTCACCAAGACACACTGTTCTAGAATATTATATTGTTGCTCTTTTGAAACTTGTTACTCATAGGTTTTGCTGAGTTGTTTAAACCAGAAGTTTTATCTTAAAGATCTAGACTTTTGTGAAGAGGAGACAGTCTTTTAAATAGTTGAAATTTTATTCTCTTCTGATATAACTATGGAACACTCAGATAATCTATACCACGTTAGTATTCCTATAAGAGAAAACGGGTAAAACAGTATTATTAGAAAGAAGTACCAGTAAATCTTACAGTCATTTGGTGTGTTTAAAACGTTTACATTAATTCATAACCTGTAATTGTTAAATGTATATGACAGATGTTAAAACCCCACACTTTGAGATAGTCTTCTACAATTAAAAACTAATATACCCAGATTTTCTGTAGGCTTCACAAACCAGAGTAGATAGAATGTGCACGAGTCAAAGGATAAATAATATTTAAAATATATATTAGTTATATTATCTAATTAAAGCCATAACCTATTAATACAGCTATGGATTTATTTCAAAAATTTAATTGACTATATTACTAATAGTGTTGTGATATCCAATGTTGGTAAAGTTATTAGAGTTCTTCACTTTCATAGAGTCCAGATTGAGCTGCCAGACGCTGAAACTCTCCTTCAGGGTTAAAAGCTTGTTTCACATCCAGACCTTTTCCGTTAAGTGCTAAATATTTGCTGAAGGTTGGTCTAACACGTAACTGCTTAGGAGCTGGAAGAGTTTGGTTTTGACGGGCTGAAACAGATCAAATAAAAGTTAATTCAGAAAACCTGTTCTAAACAAATAGGTTGCACTAGGTATTCATTATCAGACAGGAAAAAAAGAAAACAAAACTGATTATGGGGAAAATTCCTCAGATTTTATAATATGCTGAGATTTGTGTTTCTTACTAAATCGTCTTGGGTAAGTCCTTTATAATACTTGACATGACATACCTGTAACATCTAATCTCGTGTTACATGTGATCACTCCAGCTTCATTAACTGCAGACACAGTATACCACCCAGCATCTTTCTTGTTTACATCTTTTATCAGTAAAGTAACTCTTCCAGCGTTATCGTGATATAAGCTGAAAAGAAAGAATTAAAAAAATGAAAACATAGGAATTAATTCTCCTGTGAAACTTTATCATGCCTCTGATTTACATAATCAGACTAAGAAAAAATAAGCATTTAGAAATTCTGAGGCTATATGTAGTAATTGCCAAATAGCTATTGCTTTTCTTGAATTAAATACCACCCCCTGTAATCATACTTATTATCTATTTCTTGAGCCACCTTTGTTTATTGTTAGTAAAACGGTAAATCCTAGTCTACTTTATGCCTTAAATTTCTGATTAGTGGAATCTGGTTTAATGAGGTTTATTAACATTTCTATATATGTTTAAAATAGAGACATGAGATCACAAATGCATGCCATTTATAATGCATTTCAAAGTATAACTGGATTCACTCAAGTAAACTATAGTTAAATCTAGAAATATTTATCCTACCTTATTCGATCAGTGTTGAATTGTACCATTTCATTATTTCTTTTCCAGAAAAGTTTTGGTGGAGGTACAGCTGAGATTTGGCATTCTAGCTTCACTGAGTCTCCCTCAAAAACTTTTTTGCTCTGTGGTTTATAGATAAACATTGGTGCTCTTCTAAGTTCTTTAGCTACATATTAATAAAAAGATCAAGTATTTGAAATATTATAAAAAATACACTAAGGCAAACCAAATTATTATGAAATTTGTATGTTGATATAAAAGTGTTTAAAAGTCCTACTAACAGGATTGGAAGCTTTATGTTTTAGCTTTAGTTAAAATAATATACAATACTATATTGTATTATATCATTTAGAGTTCTAAAACAGTAATATGACACACTGAATTTATAATCACGTTTCATTCAAAGATTTTAAGTCATATTCTCATTTATCATGCCATCTCTTGGGAGGCAGCATGAGTGGTAGAATACTCTTGGGTTCATTCTCTGTTTACCCCACTAGCTATGCCAAATTGAGAAAATATCAGTTTTATCTACTGTAAAATAATACAGTATTCAAGTAATACTGAATATTGTGCCTACTATACAAAATTATTGTGAGAATCAGTGGACACAATGAATGAAGAAACACCTTGTAAACAGTAAAATATTGCATAAATGACAGTAATTGTTATGTCTTTTCTTCAGATATCTGAGGGAAAGGAGGAAATGTTGCTGTATTACTATAAACATAGCTTTTCTGAAGGAGAAATGAGGAGTTTGGACAGATGCCTGCTAAGGTCTCTTCCAGCTCTAATATTGTAGTATTTCTGGAGCTGTTGGCACAGAAAGAATTTGCCCAAAGCCTAATTACTTGAATTGTTTTTTGATTTCCAGATCACTAGTTTTTTTCCTGACCCTGAGGGATCTTTTATATTGTAAAATAATCTTCAGTTTTTTTCATTGATCTGGGTAGAATACAAATTCAAGAAAATTTTCCAACTTGATCAAACTTTTGTATAACAAACTGAATTACAGAACAGCATCTCTTATGTAAATACCATAGCTTAAACCATTACAAATGTGATATATTTAAAACACTTAAATCGAGTATTTTAAAAACAGAACATCCGTTTTATGAGAACTGCCTTACAAAGACACATTTGCTACATGAGTTTTGCCATACCTGTTTTCTAAAGCAAGTAGGCATATTTTTCTTGACATAATAAGAGACTAGTTTCCTAGTAAAGAAAACATAATCTAAGGCCAAAAGTTGACATTTACTCTTCAGTTTTAAACTATAAATGATTATGATAATTCTGTGAAAAATGTGAGTCAAATGGATTATTTTAGACTGTAGGCCAGAGAAATGATTAGATTAAAAATGTTTACTTTTAAGACACTTTAGCTACATGTAGAAATGCTTCTACTACTTTACGTGGTCTGTCTGAAATTGTACCATTCTTTATCCTCTTTCCAGAAAAGCCTTGATGGTAGATCTGTCAATCTAGTTTCACTGAGTTCCCCTCAAGGACACCATTCTCCCCTGCAACCCCCTATCTGTGGTTTTAGGTAAAAATTGGCATTCTACTGGGTTATATAGTATAGACATTAACTTTAACTATGAAGTCTTCTGGGATTTTCTTTTTTAATACTTCAGGATTAAAGACACTCAAGGATATCTTGGAATGCTCACCCATGATGTCCAGCTTCACAGTAAAGGTGGCTTCTCCTGCTCTATTCTTGGCAACACATACATAAGCCCCTGCATCTGAAGGTCTGACCACTTCAAAGATGAGTGAATGAAAACCCTTCTCAGATACTATCATTTTGTGAAAGTCGTCTGATTGAACTGGTCTTCCATTTAGATACCATGACACATCTGGAGCTGGCAGTCCGCTTACCTAGAAATGAAAACACAAGGAGATAACAGAATTTTAAATTACAGCATCACTGGTTGTCTGTTTATGAATTTTAACCGTTCCAGTATCTGCATGGGTTTGTGATTAAAAATGCAAAGCAAGAGCTTAAAAAGGTATTTGCTTCCAATAATTTTTAACAAAATAATGGAAATTAAAACTTTTGAAATTAATACAGTATTTTCAGACTGTCTCAAACCATATCTAGCTCTTTCATATAACCTCAGGCTCTTTAAGATCTCTTAATTACTATATTTAGAATTATAGAGTATTAATTAGGTGGTAGGCACTATTGTGAGTACCTTATACCTATTAACTCTGTTAATCCTCAAACAACTTTATGAGGTAAGTACATTTGTCATTCCTATTCAATGATAAGACAAAAGCATAGAGGTTAAGTGACTTGTCTAAGGTTACATAGCTGAAAGGTGGCAGAGTCAGGATTCAAACCCAGGTAAGCTTGTGTTTTTTTTGTGTTTTTTTTTCCAAATATTTATTTTATTGTTTTTGACAAAGGCAGAGAGAAACAGAGTCAGAGTCAGAGAGAGAGACAGAGAGAAGGAGGAGGGCCCAGAGCAGTCTCCAGAGTTGTACGTCATCAGTTTTCGACATGGTTTTGTTCCACATTGGTGGGTAGGGGCTGAGCAGGTCAGAAACTGGGCTGGGGGCATCCCACAGTGGAGGCACGCCCCCTTGAGCCAGGGTCTGAAAGGGGGGTTGGGGGGTGGGGGGGTCCCTACTGTACTAGGGACCTTCCACATGTGAAGTACAGCCCAGTTCAGCATATGGGTCTGCATAGCCTGGGGCCAGATTTGATCCTGGGTCCCCAGGGCTGCAAAGTGAGCGCTTTACCCACTGAACCATCCCAGCTTTCCCAAGCTTGTGTTCTTATCCACTATACATACTGCTTCTCAATCTGTGTGCAAGCTATGAAGAGGAAGATGACATTGTTTAAAATTTAATATCTCATTATTAATTTTCCTCCAGTATTTTTTAAACTCTTCTCTTACTTTGAAGTCCATTCTGCAGAATCTTCCTTCTTCAATTGACATGTTCTCTGGCACTTGAATGAAACGGGGTGGGTAAAATTTCTCCTGGATTGCATCCTGATCATTCACATTTCCCCTTGAAGATGATCGACTTCTGCAAAAATATTTTAGTAATCACTATGCAGAAAAGTTGTCATTGCCCTTCCTTTCACACAAATATAGTTTAGCCATCAAATTAGAAAACCCAGAATCTACAGTGTTTGATCTGATAGTGTAATAATGATAGAAAGAGGCCTTAGGCTCTGTGTAACTGTGACATATTTAATAACTGTTAGTGATGGTAGCAATTTAAAACATCTGATACAAATTGCACATCTATGTTTCTTTTTTACAGTGCCATGAATTGATGAAGAAACTGATCTATTAAAATGCAGAGTATCCCATGGACAATTCTTACCACGTGCAAAGATTGTATAATTAGAATTGGGTTTCTGTTATCATCATAAAGTTGTTGAACATGGAAACTGGTCCTGGCTTATTTGACATAAACATTTTTAAAACTTCCTCTTAAGATAGTTCTATTAATATAACATAAAAATATGATCATCATCGCTGACATTAGAAAATTCACGTTTTTTATAAAAGGCATGTATGGTAGTAAACTTATGGGCTTTATAAATATTACATTTTTAAGTTGCAACCAGGTAGCAAAATATATTTTTAAAATTAAAGTTTTTTTTTTTACCTTACTTGTGATGTAGGAACTTGCAACCGTGCATGTTCTGAATTGTGCTGCTTGAAATGAAAACAAAGTGATAATATTAACATTCAGTTGTTAGCTTGAAATGAAGCTGAACTAAGTAAAGGGTGTCCCGAAATGCATGCAAGAAGTAATTTTTTATAGAAAACACAGGTTTATAATTAAAAATTATAACTTTTCATTGCTCAACAATGAAAACGCATTGTTTTTTCGTGTAGCACTCCATTTTTATTTTATTTTATTTTTTTTAGAGAGTAATTATTTTATCTTCAGTACATATTTATTTTTATTTTACTTTTGACAGATAGAGAGACAGAGACAGAGACAGCTAGAGAACCGAACTGTGGGAACTCCCCAGTTCAGCATGTGGGTCCTGCCTGGGCCGGAGCCGGGATTCGATCCTCGGTCCTCGGGGCCTCAAAGCGAGCGCTCAAGCCGCTGAGCCGTCCCGGCTTTCCCTCCATTTTTAATAACCATGAACTGTCAGCTGTCACGCTGTCTTTTTTTTTTTCCATTGGCAACACTTTACCGCACAAATGACGCAAAATTCAAATCTTGCGTGAATTTTAGGACATCCTTTTTTAGTTGAAAGGAGCATTCTATGCAGGCTGTATTTGGTCATGGTTAGTTCTATATATTTAGCTTTTAAGCATTTAAAACATAGTGTACTAACCTTTTAATAGCCTAGCAATAAACCCCCAGAATTAATAAGACTGCCACAGTCATCATTTATGAAAATTAGACTTTAGTTCATTTTTCAGATGACTATTTTACAGCATAGGATGATGTGTCACCCTGGTGTATCTGAAATGGGAGCACATAGTACAGATTGTCCTTTAGTAAAACAGGAATAGATGGGAAGTCATTTGTGTTGGCAGTAGATGCGGGGTATTATGTATACTGCTCAAAGGTGGCACCAACAGCAGTAAACACATTAAACTGGAAAATACTTCTCTTTTAGCTCATGACACAATCCTGATGGACACCGTGGAAGATATGTGTAGGGCAATGAAGAGGCTTTGAAAAACAACATTAATTACTTCCTGCATAATAAAGGTGTATTTAAGCAAATATCTTTTAGGATTTATAACAGCATTAGAAAATTATTTCTGTTTGAGAATAAAATCAGGAATTGATGAAAATTATAATAGAATTAAATTGCTTACATATTTAATGCCAATTTTGTGTATTTCACTGTGCTTTGCATAGTGGGATACAAAGAAGTAGAAAATACATTTCCTACCCAAATGCCTACAAAATTTATATAGCAACAGAGCAAATCAGTACAAATAATTTATTTTTGGATGGATATGTTTAATGTATTTTGTTATTTTAAGACAAAGCTCTTAAAACTCTAACAATTTTTGACTAGCCTTAAGATTTTCTAATCAGAATGTCAAACAATTTAATGATCAAATCAAGTAATTTTTTGGTAAAAAAATCCAGTTAAAATATACAAATTAAGCCCCCCCCCCCGCTTAGTGGTGGTGTAAATATATATATAAATATTTGTACTTATGGATGTGATACTTCAGTTGTGCATAGTTTGATAACATTTTGTATTTAGGTAGAATGTTTGAGGTGTACAAAAAATGTAAGATTTATCTTTTTTGATTTCATAATGATTTTACTGCTGTCTCTTCCTGTTACCATCACCTTCATTTTAAAGTTTTTAAAGAATGAATGAGAAAAAAGAATACATCCTTGCCCTTGAAATTACAATTTATAAATTAAACCACTATCAGTATAACCTTGCCTTGAGTTATTTCTACTAACAGAGATAGAATTGTGTCTTATCCTTGCTGTAATCTCCTATACCACCATAGTAGGTGCTCCACATAAATAAGTTGAATGAATGAATGCATGAACTGTTCAGTAGCCAAAAAAGAGATTTAAATTGTCTTTATTTTATAGTTATTTGTTCTGTTAGATCCTGCTTCATCCTTCTTAGCACAAGTCCCACTTAACAGAAACAAAAATCTTATTTTCAGCTTATATTTAGAAGCTTGCAATTCTTGAATGCCCAGTTTCATCCCTTTTGCTCTCAACTTGTGAATCTTTTGGGAAGGAATGAAACGTAACTACGTACATAAGAAAGACAGAGCAATCAGTTTAGTCTGCCTCTTGAACCGTACATTTCTATTCAGGGTTAAGTATACTTGTTAAATGAAGTTGGTCAGGCACAAGCCTGTGAAATGGGTATTCACTTTATGCTCTCCATAAAGTTAATCCCTTTTTGGAAAGAATGCTTTTAATCTTAGAGCCATTTACTAAGTGTTGTGATTGTTTTGTTTTGTTTTTGTTTTAGTTGGTTGTTTTAAATAAGAAGCATTTGTGAATGCAGAAACATGACAAAAAGAATTGGATGTTTCATTGGTACCATTAGTATATTTTAAAACACTGAAATGATAAACAGTTTAGGAGAAAAGGTTACAATAGTTTTGGTTTAGAGTTTTCTGTCCTACTGAGAATTTACAATTCATGAATTCTCTGTCCACTCACATTGTTGAAAGAGTCCTAGGTCTAACTAACCCATAAATGTCCAGATGAAAAGTGACTATTAACTTCCTGGTGTTTTGTGTGACAGTTCTTATGCAGATATCAGAATGACCAGAAAATGGGGTAAAATTTAAACTACATATACATTTCAGCGCTTCATGGCCTTTCCCATGGAAGTGATTGACTTTTGCTTCAAGTGCTATTTGTAGACGTAGAAAACCAGCATTTAAAAATCACATACACGGAAAGAACTCCGGTTAGATAAAGATTATTTTAATTTACCTGTGTTGAATCTTGTGCCTCACTGTCATTTTCAGCTTGAAACACAGCTGCTGCATTCTGTGGTCCTAACAGTCTGCGAGCCATCTTCTCCTCATATGTTAGCCGCTTTAACAATATGTCATTAAGGAGATACTAATGAGGTTTAATAAAAGTTGTTTGTACAGCTTTATCTTAAAACCACCAAGAATTCTACTAAAAGAAGTGTAGTTTTATTGAATTATAGATAGATGCTATATTAAAAAAAGCCATTCACTCAAAGCATTTTCTTTCATTCTAGTGCCACTTCCCTCATCTGTAATATTCACTTCTGTTTTCTTTTTGCTTGTATGAAAGGCAGGCACAATCACTCTTAAATAAAGCTCTTCCAAGTAAAGGGAAATTCTCTCCCTTGTGCATGTGCCAATCAGCTTTGTCTTCAAATATAGTTACTGTATGTCCACATTCAGAAAGAACTTTTATTATACATGAATACTGAATATTTGACTTACTAACTTCTGGCTGAAAGTAGTTCAACTGGTATGTTAAATGTATTTGGATTTAAAGGCATATAGTACTATTTCAAAGATAGGTGACTATTACAATGGCTACAGTAAGTTACATAATAAAAATTATAGCTATTTGTCCCTCAATGATACACACCCAAATACATGAAGTCATGGTGACAGTATTTCCTATTTGGTCATCAGATATATTTTATGGGAAGGTAATGCTTAAAATGGAAATATTCATTAAATCATTCAGATTGATTTTTTACTTGCTTCATTTTACTGCTGAAAACCAAGGTTATTTCAATCAAAGAAATACAAAATAGGACCCAAATATTTCCTTTTAAAAGATTTACCCTATTCGTTGCTGATTATATAGTCATAGACCTGTGAGATAGAGCTTTTTACTGAGAATAGATTTTATAGTCTAATTGGCTTTTTGTAGCAAAGAGACATCTTGCTCACTTGATTTCCATTATGAAGGAGGCTGTCCTTGCATTTTAGCTTTCTCTCCAAGTCTTGAATCAGAGCTTCTTTAGATCCTTGTATTTCATGGTCAGGAGTACTTGGTGTGGGCTTAGCATTTGCACTTTGGTATGGTTTAGCATTTACAGGTTGGCCAACTGAGGGTTGTTGATAGCTTTTAAAAAGAAAAATACATTTTTTAAAAAGATTTTTAGAATAAAATGCATATCTAAAAGAGATTAGGCCTTATTTGATCAGTCACCTTTATATAGTTTGAATCTATAACTTAGTACTACTTGTTATTAAAAAATACCAATTTGCCTAAGAACAGTTAAGAATGTTATAAGAATGGTTACCAGCTTTTCCTTTTTCCTTTTGGTCTTGGCATATGAAAACTAAGTGGCAAGAGGAACAATTTAGATATAAGGAGAATGCCCTTCCTTGAAGATCTTCCCTAAAGAAGTGATAGTAAGTCTAGTTATTGCCAGCTTGACACCTCTTCTAATCTTACAAGTGAAATTCATAAGTTGGTTTACTATAGGTGAATATTAAGCAGTGGTGTGCTAGAGCTCAAGAGCTGATTTTTGGCATCTCTTCTCAGTTCCTTGTGATTTCATGTTGATAGTTTGAAATTGATGGTGATGGGAGTATTTACACCAGGGATATTGGTAAATACCACAGATCATGGCTGCTCCCTTCAGCTGATTAATAAACATTTACCAGTATAACCAATGGCATTTAGTGGATATTCTGTTGCTTTGGAGTCTACAGTTTACATAGCCTGTAGCTTTTCTGTTATTTTCCAATTCCTATTTCATATTCTAGAAAATCCAAGTATGGTACTATATAACAAATAGCTTCTACAATAGTGACTTACTTTAACATTGCTAAAGTGATTTTTGAAGAAATAAAGGAATGACTAGAAAAGGAAGCAGAAAGGAAGAAAAAAGGTGAGGGGAGGTAAAAAGGAAGCAAATTTGAATAGCAGTTGAAGAGTTTGGTATAAATCCTTATTTCAAGTTCTGATCCTAAATTTTCTTCTAAGACAAGCTTCTCCAACCTGTGGCCCAGGACAGCTTTGAATGGAGCCCGACACAAATTTGTAAACTTTCTTAAAACATAAGATTTTTTTGTGACTCTTTTTTTTTTTAAAGCTCAGCTATCAATGTATTTTATGTATGGCCCAAGACAATTCTCCCAATGTGGCCTGGTTTGACACCCTTGCTCTAAGTAAGATGTTCTTGCCCCTCCCAGAATTCCCTTGGTGATTCTCATAGAGGGCAAAGGGTGGTAATTAGGGACGTCAGCATTATTAGATCTATTAGGTAGCTCACAATTTTCACAGTGTTTTGTTCAGATTTCACATAATTTATGCATTTAACACCTACAGGTGCTAGCTTATATCTGTTTAATGTGAGAAAACTGACCACTACCTTCAGTGAATATTTTGCTATTATAATAAACATTTTCCACTTACTCAGATGAGGCAGCCTTGCTCTGTTCTGTGACATGTTCCTGTTCCAGTAGTTTTAAGGATCATTAAAACAAACTTGTAGCCTAAGTGGAGATGTAATTATTTTGTCTTGAGTGGAGCCAGTATTTTAATTTTGTAGGCTTTGGGGACTTGGTTAGTAATCTATAATGGATTATAAACATACTGGAAAAAAATGTAAAATGCCTTAATCCTCACCACTGTCTCACATCCACAGAGCTTGGATATAGGTGATGCTATCAGTTGTATGAACATTTTTTATTGTATTCAGGATGCTCTGTATTGAAAGTTGATGATACACATTTCTCCTCCTTGCATTTCAGATCTTCAGGGCTATCTACATTAATCCTTAACTAAAGTCTGAGTTTTTTAGCTAATAACCAAATGTTTAAATACTTTGTTTGTTTGTTTAGTTCATTTGCTTGGTTTAAGATTGAATTCCCAGGCCAAAGTGGTAAATTCCTTTGGACTTACAGATCTTTCTCCAACTGTAAGAAGTTATAATAGTCTATTTTAAAAAATGCTAGCCTGCCCTCTTTATAAAAGTCACACATCTCTTAAAGTGAATTAGCATTAAATGATTCTTGTATCAGGCTTTCTTAAGTATGTAATATAATATATCTGAGAAATGTTGAGGAGTTATCAAAACCAAGACTGAATATCACTGGTGTATATGAACCTCACTTTATTCACTGAATACAGCCATTATTACCAGTTTAGATGGCTTACGTGTCAAGACTTGATATCTACACATAAGCTAATACACTTGCACATTGTGGTATAGGTTTTTTTTCCTTATCATTAATCACCCAAATCCTCAATTTTGATTACACATCAGAAATCTGAATCACTGAGCAGGTAAGGTAAAGTTGATGAATATTACACAGCAAGGTTTTTGAAAGGAATAATTGGAATTCAAGAGTTCCTCTTAATTTCCAGTCTTTGATCAGCTGAATAGAACGTTTGCTTAAGGGTTTCCTATGGATGAAAAAAGTTTCAAACTTCTCTAGGTCAGAATCCAAGGGGTTATTTTAGAAGACATGGCAAACTTAAGCCCATCATAACAATGAGGGAGTTGTGCACAAATGTTCAAAGGGCCAGAGCTTTCCACCCTGTGCAGCTGGACACTGAATGGGGATCAAGCGGCTGTGGGAAGATTAAAAGAGTTATATATGTTTGCTGAAAATAGAACAGCTAAAGCTAGATCTTTGATCTCTGGGTAGGGGACCTCCTATGTTTTATTTCTTATCCTCTCCATTTTTGCCTTTCTTTCCTTAGTTCTGTGCGCAGAGCTGGGTATATGGTTGAGGCTCAGTAATATTTATTTGATGGCTTTATTTCTGGGCAGGAATTTGGAGTAGGATTGAAAGACTTTGCTGAGAAAAAAATTATGGTCAGGTTATTTTAGATTTAAGAATGCTCATATAGGAAATTTGGAAATAATTGAAAGCTTGGTGGAAATAGATCATCTGGCTAAAATGTTACCAAGAAAAATCGACAATGTGTGATAATGGGTATAATGGGAATTTGGAAGGGAAAAGAGAGGGCTCTTAATTCTTGAAGGTATCTTCAAAAATAATTATGCCCAACCTATGAAAATGTCATTTTTGTAGGTCAAAATAGTTGACAATCAGCCATTTCAAATGGTTCAACCTAGTATCTATAGGATTCTAACGCATGTTTTTGGCTTTCCTGGTTTTTATTCTTGAAAATATTTAAAAAGATTTCTTGCAAGTTGAATTGTTACAGGTTTCCAGAGTTGTTACCAACAATAGAAATCTTAAAAAATACTAGTCTCTAGAGAAGACAGAGAGAAAATAGAATTTCAGCAAATATGTCAATATGCTTACAACAAACAAAACATCCATTGGACAATTTTTTTAGATGCCTTTCATTTCATTCTCTCTGATGTTCTGGCCAGCCAAGGAATAGGAAAACAGATAGCCCTAACTTTACATAAGCACAAAGTATTCAGTTCATGTTTTAAAAAAAGCACAATCACTATGTCCTTCGTATCAGGTTCTCCTAGGACAGTTTTAGGGCTGTGAAAATTGTATGTGCTTGCATAAGGCTGCAGGTATTTTTCCCTGCATTTAGATCAGCATAACCAATTTGAAAAAGTGATTTTAATACCAAAGGAAACCTTCAGGCCATAAACCTTTATCCAAACCTTTCTTCTGGTCATAGTAAGGAAAATTCATATACTTTAGTGTATGAATTTCAGATTTTCTTTTTAGCTAATATTCAAGATCAGAGTGGGAAATGGATAGGAAGAAAAGACAGACTGAGAAGACATTTAATAGCCTCTGCTTATGTGAGGGGAAATCCTACCTGAAGATGAGCTTTTCAAATAAACCCAGAACCAGAGCAATTAAATTTACAGTATGAGGACCTTAGCTTAGAACGGGGGAAATAGCTCACTGTTCTTGGATATATTCGAAATCTTTTTTTATTTTATTTTATTTTTTATTTTTAAATATATTTTTATTTATTTATTTATTTTTGACAGAGAGAGAGGGAGAGAGAGAGAGAGAGAGAGAGATACAGAGAGAGAACTGAACTAGGGGAGCTCCCAGTTCAGCATATGGTTCTGCATGGGCCGGGGCCGGGGCCAGGATTCGATCCTCGGTCCCTGGCACTGCAAAGTGAGCGCCTAACCCACTGAGCCATCCCGGCTTCCCCCGAAATCTTTTTTTAAAGATGGAAAATAATAGGTAAGTAATTGTATGGATAATAGATGATTTGGGTTCAGCTCAGCCTAACATTGGAGAATGGGTCAGATGACCTCTTATTGCCAGTACCTTGGTTCAAGGTGTTCTAGCAGAATTATGGAATGAGACCTTGAGGTCACATTGCCTTTTTAGGTAGTGAAGAATGAACTACAGCATCCCCACCTTCCCTTCCCCCCATCTTCAGATACCAGTTTACTGTGTATATAGTATATATACCCATAATATGTATTTAAAAAACTCACTTACTTGGAGTCCACAGTGAAAGGGATTTTACTGCTACTGTAATCAGGCTGTGATGGTAAAATGGAGCTGAGGAAGCTGGCTGGGGACTGGTTATAGGTGGCTGTAACCCTTTGCCCTGGGTTGGAGCCAGCAAGCTGCTGGGGAGAAGCAGGGAAAGCAGAGGAGGACATGGTGATGTGAGAGCTCATTGTTGAGGAAGCAGAAAATCTTTGCTCTGTGCACTGGCGGGGCTGGATGATAATGGAAGATTGTTTGGTCTGGCTAGAATAGCTGGAGGTTTCTGGTCCAGGAGGCTGCAGTCTGGAGCTACATGGATTTTGGGATTGGATGAAGTGTTTTGGCCGTTCGTAGTTAAACATGCTTTGGTGGTATGTGGAAGATGAAGGCAATTTATTACTATAATGATTTGCTTCTGGTGGGGTGGAGTCCTGAATTTGGGGCTGCAAGCCTGGAATTACAGAAGGTTGCAAGGATTCAGAAGCAGCCTTGGTCTGCCCCTTCTTGTTGAGATCCTGGGAATGCTGTGCTCCTGGCTTTGATGGAATAGCCTTTTCTTGAAAAATATTGTTCCTTCAAATGGAGAAAAGGATTCAGTCACAATATGTATGTAAAAACAGTACTGTTTAACATCTTTAGGAGGTTATGCACTTTTAAGGTCATCTCAAGGTGGAACTTTCCTGGTGTGTATACTTCCCCTTCATTTCTTTCTTTCTTTGCACAAATGATTTTTCTCTTGAGAATAAGAAAAAAGGATTCATTAGGGTTTTCCTCTGAGTGACTCTTAAAGCATGACCAGGGGCTTCAATTTAGGAGCACAAAGTTTGAATTTTCCAAGTGATTATTTATGGAAAGAAATTCTGTGATGTTGCTCAATGTGGTAATTTTATGGTCTCATGATTAGCTTTTGCCCAGAGGCTATGGTTTCATTAACCACAGAGATTCACTGATTTAAAATTATTAGCAATTAAATATATAACTTGTCAGCTTCCATTGAGTTTGAATCCTTCCCATTGTTCATCAAAACCAATGAATAGCTCTTCTGTACACCAATTAACTCATGTCCTGGTGATCTGTGATGAATGATGTCTTGATAAATCAAGAGGAGCAATATGCTTCTTTTGTAAAGAACATTATTTTAATGTCCATATTCCTTTGCCCTTACATAGTTTCACAAAGTAGAGTGAACATATGTACGTAATTCACTGTTGTCAACTCTGAGTGGATCTTTTTTACCTTAAAATTCACTGCCTCTTTTTCTCTCTTGATTCCAAATTGACCACAGTACCAAACTAGACTATGATTAAGGAGTGCCTGTGTGTTTGTGTCTCTCTGTGTGTTTATAAAATATGTTACTGACTGCATTGCAGGGCCATTTGTAAATTTTTTCTGCTATTTTTAGATTATACTATCTAGCTGTTGGTCTTAATGTTTTCTTAATTAGTTTTACTTGTTATTATTTTTACCTGTTTAATATGTATTTTAGACTGATTTTGAAATTATTTTATCTCCTTTCTTATTTTTCTTTTGAAATAGCAAACAGGATGCACAGAAGGAAGTAAGGCAATTGTGAAGCCAGCCTATATCTCACCAAGAAAAGATGGGTGCCATTTCTCTTACTTAGCTCCACATTGGTTCACCTGACTTCCTGCAGTAGATTCCCATTTTTCCTTAAATGAATCATTTGTCACTAAAATCACCTTGAAGGATTACATTTGCCTCTGATTTCTTCCATTAGTGTGGTAAATCTAAGCAGGACTATATACAGACATTACACACAAAGACTAGCCCTATAAATTGTAGAATTGATGCTGTCTTCATTCAAAATATCAGGTAATTTAGTTTAAAATATATTTAGTTTCACATAGTATAAACCAACATTGACATAATGATAAATCAAACTTTCAGCTGATAAAATTAGCTAATGCTTGCCATTATTGAAACAAAGTTTTATAATTATTTAATTTCCTATCTTGAAGAAAGTATCATTCTTAAAAAATTCGTAGACAACTTTGTTTGAAAGTGGTGCATGTAGTTTAAATTAAAACTAGCAGTTTTAGGAAAGAACAAAAATGCAACTAAACAGCCAAGTGAAAGACTGTTGAAAAGCACACTTAAAAAGTCAAATATTACTTAATTTCAAGTTTATGAACAAAAGCACATTCAACTAGAGAGCATTTTAGTAATTAACTATATTAAGCCTTTAAATTGTTGGGGAAAAACATCCAGAAGGAGGCTTTAATTAGATCTAAAAAAAAAGAAAGTCTATTTCAAGGCAAGTAGTTTTGCAGGTAACAGTTTATTCATTCCATTAAGAATTGAATTCAATTTGGCTCCTAAATTCCTTTTTGGGCAGGCAAATGATTCAGATTCATTTCAAATAGCAAGGAATAAATTGTTTAACACATAGCCAACAATATTTTCCCAAAAGTCCCCTATTTTTCTTTACAGATATTTCTAGAATGTCAACTATCTTTTTCATTTTGGTATTGGTCTACCTAGTTATAACTTACTGTTGTTTTTTTTGTAGCTCAATTAAAAATATGTTCTTTCAAGTTTTATTTTGTTTGTGTCTTACCAAATTCTATAGAGATATTCACACAGGTAACTATGAAAGTCTTTTCTTCATGTTTATTGTTACTGTTCAGTAATTCAATTCTAGGTTAGATTCTATCACATGACAGTATCCTTTTCTTCTAAATAATGTTAAATAAATTTCACAGATTTCATAAATAAAATACTACTCAGTCTCCTATTTAATTTTTTTTCTCTATCTCTAATCTAGCACAGACTTGCACAAAAAACTGATTGAAGATATTTTGAGGCTGTGGGATATCACCACAATTACAGTCAGACCAAGTGTCCTCTTTCAAGGAAAAATGATGACTTAAAAAATAATTACTATCTTTTCTTTTTTTCTATAATGCCTTCCAATTTTAGTGGAATGAATAGATTACATTCTCTTCAGATCTTTTATAACATCATTATGATGTTGTGGCTTTCAGAATTTTTATCTGAAGATCATCTCTGTACATACTCCTCTAATTTGGACAAAAACAAAAAACCAAACCCCAAACTAGCAGGAATAAAGAAGGGACTTACCGTAGTTTCAGAGGGTGCCAGCTGGGTTTAACCCACTATTGAAGGGAAGGAAGAGGCATCCCCTTCCCTCACAGACTAATCTAGTGGCTCTGTGCTTAATATTATAGCACCACTGACTTTTATCAGCTGCCAAATAGTGACATCTGATGTGCCTGCCTGTCCATCTACCTATGCTGGCATGTCAAAGTAAAAGTCCACAATCTAAACAATATCTCATATGTCTGAGTGATATTTAAGGAGTGGGATTACAGAGCTCCTTCAGACCCTTTCATTTTAGATGTGAGTTTTACTATGAGCTTTAGCAAGCTCATGTAGGGGGAAGAGCAGTGAATTGGGAAGTGGGGAAAAGTATAAAGAAAACTCAAATTCTTTTTTCATGGTGGGGGCTTTGACTCTTTCCTATTGAAGAAAGGAGGACTAAATCCCTTCATATATTCTAAGACTCGTTCTATCTAGTAAGACTTCTCCAGAAATAAGACAGATAGATGGGGTCCAAATTGATTTGTAATGGATAGTTCATCTGAAGGCTTTTATTTTTCCCTCTTGCCTAATAAGAGTGGGTTGGGAGCAGGGTGCACGGGGCAGTTTGTTTCAAGAAAAGGGGGTGTGGTCTGGGTAAAGGCAGGAGAGCAGGGTGATTGATGCTGATGAGTCACTGGAAGGTGAGGGTGGAAAAACAATTTGATTTCTTTAGCAAGTTCCTGAATCAGTATGGCATATATCTCCTTGACCTTGTATTTTTTTTCTAAAAGTTTTGAAACATGTAAACTACCAAACAAATACGGAGTCTGTAGAATAAGGGTTCTGTATTGTCAGCTCTCCATCTCTGTTACTCCTAACAGTTGGTTACACAGTTTTCTTTGTCTTTTTACCAAGGAGACCATCTTGATATTTAGGCTTCTTTTGAAACCTTCACATCAACAAAAGAGGTGATGGAGAAGGTTAGGTGGCATGAGGATCAAGCCAATTGAGTGGAATTATCCCCATTTAGTAGTTTCAATTGTGGCATGGTTTCATTGTTAAAGCATATCTATTTATTTCCTTCCCTCATAGGTACTACAGTCTTGATTTAGTTACTGTGTACATTAGGGCCCCTCCAAATAGATGTGAGCACATATGAGCCATATAAAATTCTTTACAGCGGATATGTAGGTGTACCTTCCTTTGGTGTTCAGAGAAAGTTTGATAATTGCTGCCTGGACATGCAGCCATTACTTAGTAGAAAAGCACACTAGACTTGATCTGTAGGTGTTTGCCTACAAAGTCTTATTTCAGGAATCTCCCAAAATATTTCTCCACCATCTGCTCACTGATATTTCAGATTCCAATGATAGGGGGAAAAACCTTTTGATCCAAATTAGAAGGTCTTAAAATGTAAATACAAGTGAAAATAAAAATAAGAATAACAAACATGTATAGCATTTGCTATGAATAACGCACTATTCTGAACACTTTAAATGTGGTATATGTGACTGGTATTGGTTCTTCCTGAGGACAGGATTTGATTGGGGCAAGGAAAAGGAGATACTAGATTGAGGTCTCTTAGTACCTAAAAGTAGTACTAGCCAAGTAGGGAAGATGCCCAGGATAAACTGTTAAATCTTCAATTTTGTGTAGGGCAGATTCTAAAGGTACCATAGTTGAGGCAGAATTTTACTCTAAGCCTTTTAAGCTTTGCCTCTTCTTTTCCCTGGGCCTTTTTATTTTTTTATTTTTATTTTTTTATTGTTAAATTGATTGGGGTGACAACTACATAGTTTCCAGGTATACAGTTCTGTTACATTGTCTATGCATTGCATTATGTGCTCATTACCCAGAATCAGCTCTCTTTCTATCACCATATATTTGATGCCCCCTTCCTACTTCCCCCCAACCCCGCCTCTCCTGCTCTCCTATCCACATTCCCCTTTACCCTCAGATAACTTCCTGCATGGAAGCTTGCCCCAGCAGGAACTGAGCTGAGCGCCCCCACATGGGAAGCACACCACAGTTCAGCATATGGGTCTGCATGGGCTGGGGCCAGGGCTGGGACTCGATCCTCAGACCTAGGGGTTGCAAAGTGAGTGCTCAACCCGCTGAGCCATCCCGGCATCCCCTTGGCTTGCTTTTTGAATGTTGTTTTCTCACAAATATGGCTATTTGAATGGTCTAGTTGCTTATTTGAGAAAAATCTTCCTAAAACTGAATGAATCATTATGGTGTCAGATGGATGAACCATATTCTAACCTGCCTCCAAAGACAACTTTTTCCATTTTTTTTCTCTAAATAATCAGTAAGGGCCTCTGGTAAATCATTCTATAATGCCTTACAAAATGTAGGTGACTTTCTACTATTTCACTGAAACATTTCCTGCTACATTTTAAGGGAATTCCTTCTTGTCCCATCATCAGTAGAAGGGTAGCGGTTGAATTATCACTCATTCATCCCTTCTTTTATAACCATTGTTTTTTAAAATGTGAAGTATAGTATATATATTGTAAAAATGGTGCTCTTAGCTTCTAAAGTCAGATGTGTATGATGAAGGTAATTTCTGCTATAGCAATTGAGAAGGAAAATGTCACATTGAGGATGAAAGGACTAAAGAGTGAACTTTTTATTTTCAGGTTATTCATAATTCACTGTGATTACTGAATTTCTGCATAGACATGTAGTGAAAGGGAATCTCATGGTAGCACTTGTAATTTGAAAAATCCATTCTAGCACTTGACTCAAGCTTATATTCTTTCCAAGCAAGAAATAATAATGGACCACTGGATTTGGCATCAAACAGTAAAACTGATAATATTAATTTGGTTAATGTTCTAGACCTGAGTGTTAGTGCCAACTCTACCACATACTTACTGTGTAACCTTAGACAAGTTGCTTAAACTCTTCGGGCTTTAATAATTAACTGAAAAACAAAGATAGTATCTGTTATACTAACCTAAATCAGAGGGTTGCTGAGAGACTCAATCGACATAGGAAATCATATAATGGACTATTATATGATGCACCTCCTCAATTAGGTTAATTTTTTTCCTGAGGGAGGGACTGTTTATTATTTATCTTGCCTAGTGCAATGTAGGTCATAGTAGACAGTCTATAAATCTTGTTAACTTTTATAGAAATTTTACCCAATAATTTTCCCCACAGAAGATTTTGTTAATGAAAAAGGTAATCTCCTATGAAAGATACTATAAATTCGGGGTTTTTTTTAACCCTTTTCCCGTTTGCCCAGAGAATACTCCCAGTGCAGCTTGTGGCTGCAGCATTTACCCTCAAATAACTCATGGATTACAGCCCTAACCTTACCACCAAATCAGTGAATACTGATAATATACATTTCTTTTTCATTAGGATTAAGGATGAATTCTGTTTAGAAATAACTCCCAAAACAGCTTTTATATTTTGTGTTTATGTAAAATTAAATGAACATGACAAACGAGCTGGACTTTTTTTTCTAAAAAGGAAAAAGATTAAGTCTTAAAGTCTCACTGTTAAACACAAGTACCGGTACTCATGGAGAAAAGTTTTAGATATCAGTATTAGCCATCTTTCCAAGGCAAGTCTAACAGAGAAACTGACAAACATAGAATGTGCTTAATAAATGTTTGTTGAATAAATTGCTATTTTATCTGTTGTCCCACACACCCATTCTTCCTTGACCCCATGAGAAAACTATCTGTAAGGGTAACTATTGCTAAGGCGACTAAAGATCCCAGAAGCTAAAGTGATTCCAGGAAACCAACTGAGAAATCACAGTCATAGACTGTTACTGGAGATACACTGATCTTGATTAAAAAAAACAAAAAACAATGCAGTGCAAGTAATAGCTACCATTTATTGGTTTCCTACTATGTACTTTAATACAGTTTTCCAGGTCTATTAATTTCTAAATCCCAACTGTTGCCCTCACTGTCTACTTGGCAAAGTACCTATCCCAAAGTCATAGAAGCATGAGGAACCAGCCCTCACCAATACGAGCCAATCATCTTGTAATAGATTTTAGTCATTTGTAGAATGAAGAATTTCATATAGATGACCTCTGATTCCTTCCATCTCCAACATGATATATTTCTCTCACTTAATAAACCCAAATATTACTCAAGAAATCTCTTCTTAAAAGAGATTCCAGTATCTTTTTATTTTGTAATTAACAGAGGCTACATTTAGTTGTTTAGGTAACGTACTCAAGAATGTGATGATTTGTTAAGCTTAATTAAAGGTGTTTAACCTAAATTTAGCATATAGATAACTGTAGGCTGGCAAAATATGATTAGACTATGTTAGATATTGTTAAAAATATCTGACTTTTGTTTTTAGTTTTTTAAATACATATTTTGGTTTAAGGTCTGTGTTTTGGGAGTAAGGATAGTGGTGGGTTATGTTTTAAACATAGCCTGGTTGGCAGAATTACTTACTGAATTGTATTTCCATTTATGCATTTGTCCTCTGAATGCAAGGACAATTCTAAGACTGACCATAAAGAAACCTGTATCACAAAATGGTTTACATATATTGAGATGGGACACTGAACTCTACTTTGGAAAAAGATTCTACTTCTTAAAAATCTTGTGCCATTTCAGCATTGTTGATTTTTTTTTCAATAAGTCTCTGTAACAAACCCTTAAATATGAATCTAAGCACATGACTTGCTGTTCATTTATGCTGAAATGCATGTGGGAGGGCAAGAAAGAAATGACAGTGAAAAGTGATTCAGCTCAGAATGCAAGTTCCCTGAAGGCAGGAGCTTTGTCATGCTCACTGTTCTGTCTGCAGAACCAAGAACAATTATTGAATGAGTAAATGTTAGGTCTGTTTGTCCCTTACCATTGTGGTGGTAGCCCAGAGGAGTTTTCATTGTTGGTGCAGAAATCCTCCGCTGGAATCTGGATTTCGTGTTCAGTGTGACTGGTTAGTTCAGGAATAGTTGGTATAAGGTTTACTAGGGTATTTTCTGGATTTTTGTCCTTTGTGTAGCTGTTACTGCTCCAGGGAAAGGAGGCCAGTTTTGGAGAAAATTTCCTCATGGGTAACTTTGGAGAACTCTCGGATTTCTGCACTTCTTTTCCTTCTGAAAAAGATAATGAGTCACGAGTTCATATGGAAGCAAAGACTCTTCCTCTTGGCTCAGGGTTGAATTGGAGCAGGGAGATGCTGAAGAGTAATTACCTGGAGAAACTAAAAGTCTCGCTGTGGAGAGTGCAGTCCCAGCCTCATTTTTTGCAATGCACTTGAATTCCCCAGAGTCTTCGGGAAATGCTTCTGTGATAATCAAGGTGCAGACTTCCTCTGAAAAGGGAAGAGATTCAACATGACCAGAATATTTAGGTGCCCTGAATTAACAAACAAATAGTGTGGGAGGATGTCAGAGAAAGTAGGTCCTGGAACTAAATAGAGTATTTCTGAGATTAAAAAAAAAAAAAAAAAAAAATTATCTAATGGGATTTTTGTCTTTGGTGGGCTCATGAAGATAAATCTTAAAAATACAATCTGAAACAATACCAACATGGTGTCTATCACCTACTTGGCTTTCAGATAGTGAGTTCCTTGAAAGCAGGGATTACACTTTATTCCTTGACTACCGGTACATTCTGTAGTTTTAGTGCTTAACATTGAGATCCTATAGAAAAAATTTCTGAATTGACCTAAAAATTATCATTGCCATGATAGACTTAATGCTAGTACAGTGATGGGCACTGTATGATGGGCACCATACCTATTTCTTACACAATCAACAATTTGAATGTTTGATGTCAGGACACCTTTTTAGGAAATGATTTAGGAGAAAGTCTTCTGATCTAATTTTGATTGAATCATTTATTATCAAGATGTGGAAAAATTGTGCTTACCAGGAATGGATGATAAACACGCTTCTGAAAGATAAAAACGAGAACAGAGAATTTAAATCATGACAATAAATTAGTTGGGAGAAGGAGCCATGTGTATATGAGAAATAACTCGAAGCAAACACAAAGTTGACTATAATCTGGAGTCACAGACTATAAATTCTGTCAAAACTCACAAAAGATGCATAAAGGAATGAACACTGAGCAGGCTGTCCTGCTCTACCACTAAATTGCTCTGTGACTTTGTGAAAATTACTTTACTTCTCTGGGCCTTTATTCTTCATCTCTGAGATAATATCTCTTCTCTGAATATGAACCATTGCTGAAACACTAATCCTGAGGCAGACTCTTTCTTCCAAAAGAATCCTTTTCTTTTCATCTCTCTAGTTAAAATAAAGTTGAAGAGTACATTATAAAAATACTGTAGTGGTACCATAGAAAAATACACCAAAGGCTAATAATAGTTTTCTCTGGGTGGTGAGAATATGGGTAATTTTAAATTTCTTCTTTATGTTATTAGATATTTTCTAGATTTATTATAATAAATTAGTATTAATTTCAGGAAATGCAGTAATGTTATTTTAAAAAGAAATATAGTGTAACAAAGATGTTTCTTCTTAAATGTGATGCGCAAATGTTCAGTTGTTTTGAATTCATACTTAAATGAATATATTTTCTTGGTGCAAGAACTGCCTTGGGTTTGAACTCTGGCTGTGGCATTTACAAGCTTTATGACCTTGGGCAAGACATTTAACAGTTTCTGATTTTGGGTTTTTTACTTGTAAAAATGGAGATAACACATATCTAAAAATGTTAATGTGAGGATTAAATGAGAAGTTGTTTATAAAGTATACATCATGTTTTTTACCCTCCCCTAAATTATTTGGTAGGACACATATAGTAAAGTATTTAGACAGTTATGCATCAGTTTTCATTTGCTTTACTTTAAAAAAAAAATATTTATTCTAAAATTTTTTCTTGTTTGTATGCCAAGAACTCATTAGGAGGCTAATTAAGATTAATTTATGAAAATAACCAGTCTTTTCACATATTAAAATTTGTTTCATCAAAACAAAACAGCTGTCTTTTCTTCTTTTGGTTGTTTTTGTTGAGGAATCATTTAGATTTGATATAACAATAAACAACAGAAATCTCTGAATTTGTAACAAGTCAGCTACTAAACTTTACAACATGAATTAGATTTTAAGGTTAATTGGAATAACAAACAGATTGAAAAGTTTATCATGATACTTTTCCTCAGAATCCGGAAGTCATCTGACTCTGTTATCTGTTCTTTTTCTCTGTACCAGTGAACTTGAACTGTGGTTGTGGCCTGGACTCGGCATTCAAACACGACAAATTGACCTCTGGTTGTAGAGATATCTTGAAGATGCTGAAGAACAAACAGAGAATTCATAGAATTGAAGAAGCTATTTCATCATATTCAATGATTTGGGATGACAATTGCAGTAAGTGTGCATGATTTTTCATCATAATTATTGACAGCTCACTGTACCTTAATGAAAACAAGGAGCTAGCAGTTGACATTCTTTAGTGCTTTATAGTGTGCTTTACAGTCAGGTATAAATTATATTTATCTTAATTTCATAGAGCTGTGTTTATGAGAAAGTTATTATTCACTCTCCTAAGAGGCATTTTTCAAAATTAGAAAACAGATTAAGTTGAAAAGTCTTTATTGTATTATGCTGTTGAGTATATATATAGTCACAGATTTAATCTTTATTTTTGGCCAGGTAGTATTGGCAGTATTGTAATTTGTTAAGGATTCCGAATCATGAATTAGAGGGCTTGAGCCAAAATCTCAACTCTGCCACAAGCTGGTTGAAGATGATTATAGGAATTTATTTATTTTATTTCTTTTTTTTATTTCTTTTTTTTATTGTTAAATTTAATGGAGTGACATTGATTATTATAGGAATTTAGATGACTCTTATCTCTCTGGGGAACTAGGGCTTTTTATCTGTGAAAGAGGGCTAGCAAAATGCTCAGCCTACCTGGAGGTTTTGAAGCTCATTTCAGATAAATAATCCGAAAACTTTCCTTAAAGAATGAAGTGTTTATTAGCAATAGTAGTTTAGTCTAACAATGCATATATGAATGTATGGCATTTGTGGTAAATTTCCTCCTTAAATTCTCATTTACTTGCTCTCCTATTCCCAGCCACAGGGTCCTCTAGAATCTAGAATTACATTTCAGATTATAACTTGGCCCTGAGACTAGAGAGGGAGTATCTGACGTCCTATTAGAGTAGACCTAGTTGAGACATAATGACCACCAGCCCAGCTCTTGAGGCCTGATGCCCAGGGCTGCAGTAGGAGAGGAGGCTTGTGTAGATAATAGATACAAGTGCCTGACAGCCTGTGGAATGTGAGCTTCCAGTATCCATAGTAATGTTCCTTACTCTTAA
>PVKE010004347.1:7593-65454 GCA_004027555.1 Craseonycteris thonglongyai
TTTTTTTTTTTTTTTTTTTTTTTTTTTTTTTTTTTTTTTTTTTTTTTTTTTTTTTTTTTTGTTAAATTTAATAGGGTGACATTGGTTGGTAACAATTAGGTAGTTTCCTGATGTACAAGTCCACATCACATCACCCATGCATCGCATTATGTGCCCACCTTTAACCAGTTTTTTAATGTTAGTTCTGTTTCCTTCCTTTTTTCCTTTTCCTTTTCTTTTTTTAAAGAATATAACGTTGTACTTGAAAAATACAAAATGAGTAAACCTCACCCTCCAACTTATGAAATAACATTTGTGTGAGTTCGTTATTTTGTAGCATAATGTAGCATGTGCTTATGAGAGGGACAGTGTTGATATTTAGGATTTCTTTTCCTTTCAAGCTGCAGTGCTGAGGTTTGAGCATGTTTAAAGAAGGACCAATAAGTGACAAGGTTAGAGGTGATCAGGGGAACTCCATGCCCCACAAGTTCAGTCAACAGAAGGTAGTGTGTAACAAACAGGGTCAGAGGCAGAGGTAAGGAAGGCTTTAGGATGGAGTGGTGTGGAAGGGATTTACTGAGAACCAGGCTGAGAGGGGCAAGCAGCAGCCTTCTTTATTTTAATCATTATTTACTCTGGTAAGGATAAATGATAAAGTATGCTGCTTTTGGCAGAGAAGTTACTCTGCCACATCAGGAAGGAACAGAGGATTAAGAAGAGTAGTTGTGGGAAGTTTTCCTTTCTTCCAAGGAGGGCAGAAACACCTAAGTTCATTCAGTAGTTACCACATTTCACAAAACCTTGGAAACTGATCATTGACTTGTTACCATCTCAAGTTAGTTGTAATAAATTACTTTTATAAGCAACAAATTAGGTTAATTTCTCATTTGTTACTGTTGTACCTATTAAGTCTAATAACCAATCGGGTTTTGTGAAATTGAAATTAAATTCAGCTAGTGGACACCACTATCAGAATAGTTATAGCACATTGCCTGCCATTCTGATATAACATAGCAGATTGCCTACCATTCTGATATAACAACAATACTCAGCAATAGCTTAGAAATTACTGTTTCAGAAATCAGAAACAGATATCGGTACTAAGGTGACCATCTGACAGTGTAGGAGGGACTGGCTCTTACCCAAGAAACTTCAGTTCATAGTTTACATCTGTTAACTAATGTTCGGAAGTTACTGTGTCTCTCTTAAGCGATCTGGAGGGTAGAGACCCCTAATAGCCAACTTGGGTTTTTCTTTTTTGCAACAGTGGGTCTGATATTAACTGTAAGAGCACCAATCTAATCACCTTTTGGAGGTTTATGAAATCCTTTATAAAGAGAAATTAATATATTTCCAAGAGAAACTAGCTGACTTCCTGGTTGCATTTTTGTTTTCATCAAAAACACTCAGTGTTTACCTTTGTAAAGGCTTATGAAGTCTGTTTTAAATTGATACGATTGGGGACTTAACCTGGAGTATATACCAACAATTAGAAAACAGATGGGAAAACAAAATGAAAACCAGCACATGCCATTGAAATGTCTACTTCTGTCTTCAGTTTCTTCCTCCCACTTCCCCTCACATCCAAGCCCTGTTGATCTGCGTCTGGATTGTCTTAAGCCTGTTCTCTTTTTGTCCGTTCCCATTGTTCAGTCTTCATCATCCCTTCCTGAGCACTTCACATCCCTAACTGGTTCCTCCCTTAGATCCAGTTATCGTTTGTTAATTTTTCTTCTAAAATATGGCCACAATCCTGTCATTTTCCATCATAATTTTCCATTTTTTATAATTCAGAGCTGTCTACAGAAGAGATCACCACTAGTGGCCATCCAGCCAAATTCTGCCCACAGTTCTGTTTTATTGAGCTGACATTTAAAAATCAAGAGATTTTTCACAAAAATCTGAAGTTTTGGCTTTTCTTAAACTGGAAGATCTGATAGTCCTGGGCACCACACAGCAACAATCAACTGGAGCTGAATTGTTGTTCTTTTTAAATAGGGATGCATCTTCACATGTTCCCATTTCATTCAGTGCCTCAGGAACCAGTTACCAGTTACCCGCTTTAGTAGAGTATACAGGCTGGCACATGCTTTCTTGGCTCATTTAAGGCACCTAAGGTCCCTATAGGCAATTTGCCACACTGGTCTGTTGGCTTACCAGATCTCAGACACCTCCATTCCCTATCCTCCTTGTCTCTTAAACTGTAATCTAGCCATGTTTAACTGTTTTGCTACACCTCCGATAGCTGTATTTCTATCTACAGATATATAGATGCATGAGGACTGTTAGAAAGTATCCAGCCAAGTATTAATAATATGAAAAATAGAGGCATTTATGGCTGGATTTTTTTCCAGACAGCCCTTATAAATCTTATGCATATAATTGCCCTCTTACGGCACTTAACCTGAAGCCTTGAGGATTGCTATAGACACTTCCCACCTAAACCCTACACTGTAAGCTCTGTGATGACATATTCCTGACCCATTGATCTCCGGGGATTTTCCTGAATCCCCATGGTTTTTTATTCCTCTCTGCTTTTTGATATACTATGTTCTCTCCCTGGAACATCTTCCTTCATCATCCCATTAGCTCCCTTATCTACCAACCTCCTATTCAAGCTCCTGCTTATCCTTCAAAGTTTCTCTAATATTACCACCTCCGTAAATCGTTCTCTAACACATTCAGTCAGAATAAATTCTGTATGTTTATGCTCCCTTAACATTTAGTATACATACCTTTTCCCCCCTAATACTACATTATGTCATTAAGAATATGAGCAACTTGAGGGCAGGGACTATATCTTACTTATCTTTATAGCCCTAGCATCTAGCACCTGGGACCTCAACACTCAACAAAGGTTTGTTGAATTAATTTTATAAAATCAGACATATAATGGTTATCTACTAAGCATTGCTTGACTTTTTAAGAGTGACCTATATCTTCAATACTCATAGGTAAGGATGTGAGGAAGCTGGTGATAAATAGCACAGGTGAGCACAGTGGAAGAATTTACAGCCTTATTGTGCTCAGTTGCTGTTCTGATATATCCCATGGCTTTTTTCTTATAATTCATATACTTCATAATAATTCTTATAATTCATAAACTAGTCATTGTTACTAGTTTCCTATAATTCTAAATCTCATATGTTCTTTCTTTAACTTAGCTAGTCATGTGGTGTTTCTTGTTTTATTCACAGAGGACTGGTTTTTAAGTTTGGCCGCACGGAAGACTTATGGCAGTGAGGGCATCTGGTTTACTATGACTGTACAGCAGCCCTGCATGGGTTTTTTTTTTTGTTTTTTTGTTTTTTTACTACTCCCAATATTTTGTAATGCCATTTTCTAAACTTATTTCTGAGTGTAGTCTCAGCTTAAATTTGTATAATACTAAAATCATAAGTACTCCCTATTTAAACAAAAAAAATCAATTGTGGTATGCATTTGATTAACTTATAAAATGTTAGAGAAATATTTCACATGAGTAATTTTTGTTTTATCTTGGTATAATTTGTAAAAATTAAACTACAAAAGAAATTATGGATACATCTTAAATGAGTATTTGTCATATCCAAGGTCCAAAACTGCAGTTAAAGTGCTCTAAATATATATGTTTATGTAAATGTGACTACTTGTGTGTCAAATGTTAAGTGAAATATAAACATTTTCGTGTTTTTAAAAACGATTTGGTTGTCAAAATTCTTTCTCACTATACTTTGTGTTCGGTTTACACAGTTTTGCCAAAAATTCTGTAAACATCTCAGTGTGAGTAGCTATTAAGAGTCACCCAAGGGGTAAGTGAATGTGTCGGAAGAGAGCGGCTCCTGATCCAGCCACCAGGCTCCTCAGCAGTGTCCCTTCTGTGCCACTGGTTCAGGGGGGTGGAGTGGGAATTACTCAGTTGTGACACATGGTGCTGCTGGGGTGCACAGCCATTTCACATCTACCATTAAAGGAAAAAAGGGGGAAAAAAAGGGACTTGACACTAGTTTTTACTCAGGTGACAAATTTTGTTGTTGGTTTGATAATAAATTGGATTCCACATTTCATTGTACCTCTATACTGAACCACTAAGCTCAAAATAGACAGCAAGGTCAATTATAATTGTAAACATTTACTCCTGGGAATTCTTAGTCTGTTCCTCTTCGGAACCCTGTTATTCCCAGATTCCCCACATTGGCAAAATGGGAATTTTTTTACTGAACTAGCTAACTATGGGATACATGTTCTTCAGAACTACAGCTTGAAATGTTTTCTTTCATTAAACTTACTATACTTAGCCTTTCACTAAACACAAAATGTCTCTCAGATGATTTAAGTCTGTGGTATTCTTTTTCATGTCAGCCATAGTTATCTCCCAGTATGTATTTTATGTTTTGAAACGACCTGTACATCAAGACTCTACTTAAAGAAATTACTGTTATTCCACAGCAAATTAGTCATGGTGAGTTTTTAGATCCATAGGATGTGAGAATTGGAGGGGATCTTAGAAGCTGAAGTTCACCTTCTTTTTATTTTCTTTATTTAAAATTTTAAAGATTTATTGTTTCGCGAGAAGGTGAAAGAGAGAAAGGAGGGGAAGGGCCCAGAGCAGTCTTCATAGTTGTACATCATTAGTTGTGACATGGTTTCATTGCACACAGGTGGATGTGGGGCTGTGGGGCAGGAACCAAACAGGGGCCTCCTGCATGGGAGGCCAGAGCCTTCACTGCCATCCCCGAGGTGACCAGTTGCACCACAGTTCAGTATATGGGGTTGCATGAAGCCAGGGCCGGGAATCGCATTTCAGACCTCACCTTTACAAGGTAAGCACTCAACGGCTGAGCTATCTTGGCATCCCCTACCTTTTCTTTTTTACAGATGAGAGAACCCAGACGTGGAAATTTAAATGATTTCTTCAAGGTCATAGGACTAGTTTTTAAATCTTGAGGCAGTACATCTCCACAACTGACCATGACATCTTTCCCCACGGTTAAATTCTGAATGTGCTCAGGGAATAACTACCATGAAAACTGCTGGAATAAAAGCATAATATCTTCAAGGACTAAATATAAGTGAGTTCTTAATTTTGCTCTATTTTTTTTATCTGCTCTGCTGGTATAGACAAGAGTTAACTGGGTAGCATATTTTAGTAAGCATGAAAAAGAATCTAAAGTTTAACCAAAACCGTAATTGTGTATCTGCACCCAAGAAGATATTGATATATTGATAGCATCATTTTTAGTGAAACCAAACATTTATTTAAAATTGTTATGAAATTACCACTTAAACAAGTCTTTATTTTTAAAATCAAATCTCTGATCTTGTTTCTTTGTACATAAGGTTACTTTGCTATACAGAGTATTTGTCATGTGCAAAAAAGAGATGGGCAACAGTGAAAGGAAGCTTTCTTGTTTCAGAACAGGCCTTGTTTTTCTAGGATGCTTTTGCTTAAAATCCAACAGCCAAATGAGGAAACTGTAAAAGCAAGCAAACATTTGTATTACAGATGAACCCTTATACTCTTAAGTTTTATACACATACTTATTGTGGCTTGATAATCTTGAAATTGATATTGACCAAAATGTTGTCTCATCACACAGCTCTAAGGGCTCTTGGATCTCATTTTGTATAGCTCTTCACACAGATCATTGCTAATAGTCCTCAGGCTTTTGTTTGAGCACCTGCACTGGCAGGGAGTCACTACCATGTGAAGGAGCTCATTCCATTTTGCATACCAGTCAAATTGTTAGCAATTTACACTGCATCACCCACTAGGCCTAGGTAAGTTCTTTGGAGAAGCATAGGAAAAAAGTACGTTTTCTCTTGTACATGACAGTTTTCTGAATGTTTGAACAATGTGCCTAGGTCTCCTGTGCCTTGTCTCTTGCAAACTAAACATATACTGCATTCTTCAGGTGTGCCATGTTCCACCTTGCCATACAACATCACCGCTCAGGGAGTAGCTTGGATCACAGAATTCTAGAACTGGAAATCAGAGTAACTAACACTTATTGGGTGTTTTCTGTGGATCAGCTTGCTAACGTTTCGCACACATTATCTCCTTTAAATCTTCACAACAACCTAATGAGTCATTACGATTACTACCTTTTCAGAGATGGGGAGGCTGAAGCTCTGAAACATCACAGAGCTAGAAGTGCAGAACCCCGATCTGTCTGAATTCAGAATGTGGAATTTGATCTCATTTTACAAATGAGAAAGGAGCCCCAGAGAAGTAAAGCAACTTGCCTGAGGGCCCCAGCCGGCCAGTGGTGAGCTAGGACTGGAATCCAGGCCCGCCGCTTGAAACAAGGCTACTTGCACTGGGCCTTCTAAAAGGGGAGGAGTCCACTGCCAGGCTCTTCGTCTGTTTTCCTACTTTGCTTTAAAAGCAAGTGCTCCTCAACTGAGTCAAACAAGCGTTTGTTAGACCCTTACTGTGCGTCTAGTACATTTACTTTCAATCAGAAGCCGGGGAGATACCATCAGTATGATATGGTTTGGTTTTGAGAATTTTGTACAAAACAGCAGGAGGAACGCTTTGTTGTGTTTTTGTGCCAAAAAGTAATGGTATTTATATTTCTTGGCAATAATTATTTTTTTAAAAAAACAAAAAAAAAAAAACACTATAAATACTTGTTCAAAAGCCAATGGAGGATTTTTTAGCACATTGAAGTCATTTCAGAATAAATCCTACATGCTTACTCCTATCATTCTACTCAATTCTAGAACATTCATTTTATTGCATCATTTCCCCATGGAAACTTTTGGCAGCTTCCAGTTGCCAGAAAGATGATTCAAGCCACTGTAACCCAGTTTTCGCCTCTTTTCACCAGCTTTTTGTGGAGCCACGTTGCTTCATGCTTCTGTTCTTGCTCACCCTCTTCCCTCGCAGTGCCTTTCACCTCCTGTCACTTGGTCACATTCAACACAACTCCAGGTTCCATGGCCCTGACCTTCCCAAACTCTTGATCGATAACTCCCTCTTATTTCCCAGCAGCTACTGCCAGGATTTCTGTTTTAGTACTTAATGGATAGAGTTATGCATATATAAAGATCCAGTCCCTCAAAGTGGATAAAGCCCTACTTTCTCTGTTTATACCCCCATACAAATACTCAGAACAGGTTTATTCATGGTAGGCTCGCAAAGAAAGTTCCTTTCTTCAGAAAAGTTAACTGGAATTAATTTTAACAAGTGAAAGTCAGTGGGTCCTTGTGGTTTGGTAAGCAAGAAACAAACCCATAGTTTAATAAATTGAAAGAAAGCATTGAAGGAAGCAATTAATTCTTTTAGTGAAAGCACATGAGAAATTGTGTTAGAAACTGAATTTTTGCACATGGGTTAGTTTCATTGTAATCTACAGTCAGTTAGAGGATTAGTATCTACAGCTCCTTGAGACCTAGAACTATATTTTATATAGATTGGTCTCTCCAGCTCTTCACACAAGAGCTCTGTCGCTTGTTAATCATTTAATAGAATAAGTGAATGAACTAGTGCATCTTGGATGGGTGCTCTTGGGAAGTAATGAGTGCCCCGTCCCAGCAAGTACCAGGTACATTGATGTCCCCAGGCACAAGGGTATCCCTTCCAACTCCTAGCATTCTGGTTCTATGATATACAATAAGGGCATTCAATAATTTAAAAAGTCTTTCTAGATGGTTTACAGAAAAAAAATAATAATAACTGTTATACTACTGAATAAATAGTGCTACTCAGCTGTAAGAAAGTAAATCAGAACATTGCGGTGAGAGAAAAGAACTCCAGTGTCTGTCCACAACATGTACACATGTGCTGCATCCTTGGAGCCAAACAGTCACCAATCCAATTCCTCCTGTTCCACGTACTAGCCCTATCATTTTGGAGAAGTTACTCCTCTTTTAGGTGGGGACACTTACTCTTGTACAGGGTTGTTGTGAAGATAAAATCAGATAATGTTAAAAAGCATCTATGGGAAGCCGGGATGGCTCAGTGGGTTAAGCGCTCACTTTGCAGCACCGGGGACCGGGGATCGAATCCCGGCCCCGGCCCGTGCGGACCCATATATGCTGAACTGGGGAGTTCCCCCAGTTCAGTTCTCTCTCTGTCTCTCTCTCTATATCTCTCTCTGTCAAAAATAAAATAAATAAAATAAAATAAAAAATAAAAAAAGCATCTAGCACAAAATCAGAAACAGGCTTGCAAAAAATGATAGCTGTTATGCTTACATAGTCCTTCACGGTTGGCTAAATCCCTATGAATAAACTTTCACATTCATGTCGTTTGTGTTTTATATAATGGAATTACAGACATTATTATCTTATTTAATCTTCAAAACAACCCACTGAGATAAAACAAAGATTACTTAGTTTACCAGTGAGAGAAGTCAAGGAACTTGCTACATGATACCTTGCTGAATGGTGACTGGAATTCAGGACTTTCCATTGCAGGTACACACTTCTTCCGTTTTGCCTGTTGCTGCAGTGGTAAGTGTTAGGTTGGGATCCTCAGATTTCTTTCATTGACTCAGCAAATACTTTGAAACTCAAGCAATTGAGCTAGATATTTGTCCTGATTGTGGTATCCCTGGTTGATTAGTAGAGTGCTTGGTACATATAATAGTTGCCCAATAAATACTTGTGAAATGAATGGCTGGATGAAACCAGTTTTCTGTGTCCTTTCACTCATTACCCTGCTCCTGCTAGAAAGGCAAGAACACTTGCAGGGTCCGGAAGACACTGGCTGTTGGGAAAAGCCAAGAACCAATGACTGCAGAGAGAAGCTGGTGCAAGGTGAGGCAGGTTATACAAAACAGGTGCCTCAGAATAATGATGCCGAGTAAAAGAAGCCAAAGAAGAATAGATACCGCATGATTGCATTTACCAAATTATAGAAAATGCAAAGTCGTCTATAGTGACATCCCCAGCAGTTGCTTGGGTCGGGGATGGGGTGGGGTAGAAAGGAAGGAGTTGCAAAGAGGCAGGAGGAAACGCTTGGTGGTGATGGACAAGTTCGTTATCTTGATTGTGGTGATGGTTTTACAGGGGTAGAATATGTTTAAATGTTTCAAATTGTAGACATTAAATATGTGTGGCTCATTGTCAGTTATACCTCCATAAAGGTGTTCGAAGAATAGGAAGGAGATGGAGGAAGAGAGGAGGAGAAGTAGGTTCTCTTCAGTTTCTCTCTTGTTTTCCCCCTGCAGACAACAAATGTCAAGGCCCATAATAAGGCTGGTTCTCTGACCCTTTAGTGGTCAGTATTTCGGCGTGCAGGTTGAGAAATGATTGGCCTGGGACTCCAAAGGCCTGGTTCCTGGTCTTATCTCTGACACTCACAAGGGTATGATTGATGCTGGGCATTAACCTGACCCCTGTCAGCCCCAGCTTCGCATTTGTAACTTGGCACAAGCTTCCTGCTTGCACAGCCAACCTCAGCATCCATTGGTTCTAAGGTGACACACATCAGAGTGCTTTGTGAACTGTGAGCATAGTTCAAAGGGAGGAGAGCAGTGAGGTGACAGTTATGACAAGTGCTACAATGTAACACATAGACTCTCAGTAGCAGCTAACTTGTTTGAGCTTAATGACCCCACACTCCTGTACTACAAGTTTTCTTATGTCCACTAGCTATAATTTATCAAGAGTTGTGTTTCAGACTCAACTCTGCTGCCAAATCACTACGAGAACTCAGTCCTGGCTCCACACTGAGTTACCTGTCAGATGTGAGAATTAGACACTCAGTGATCCCTGTGGTCCTTCTGGCTCTTGCATTGCGAGATTCTGTCACCTTTATGTCAAAATATTTGCCCACATTGATAAGTTCAAATAGAGAGAAGTGTGGCCAGAAATAGTTTTCTTATCCCTGACCCTCAATGACTTTGAGGCATCAGGGAAACTGTAACCTTTACCATCTCTCTGCCCTCCACCAACACACACACATACTGTGGATTTGTTCCTCCTCCAATGTTCTTTACTTCATTTTCATTTGTTTTTATTTTGCTCTAATAAACACCAAGTTAATATATATGCTCAGATGTCTTTTTAAGTTCCTTCACTCAAAATCTGTGACCTTAATAGGTTAAGAATCTTACCTCCCAGAAAGCTTGATCGTCAAAATATTTTGGTGTATCAGGTGTCGCTTTCCATATGTTGAGTTTTAATAGTAAACCTGTTTAAATTTATAATTAAATGTTAAACACTTGGAGCACAGCATTTGTTCTCTCAAAATTAATCAAAATGTTACATGTCAATTATGGTACCTCAACAGAAATTCTATTTTCTTCCATATCCAAGAGTCGGACAAGTCAGAGCACTGTGCTTCTTGGACCAGCTTAATTAAATCTAGACATCTTTTAACAGGAACTGGCAAGAGCAATTGTCTCCAAAAGATTTGGAAGCCGCTGAGATGTACACAATAGCCATGGATCTGACATGCTTCCCAAGAGGGACGAGACGGGCCCTGTCAGATGGTGCCACCACTTAAAAACTGATCCATTTAAAACACAAGACCTACCATGGAGAGCGACTCAGAGTAGGCACCCTTGTAGGTCCAATAAATTCCCAGCAACCTCAGCTCAAGATTCCACTTGTGTAGTTAGGAAAGTAGTTTATAACTTGTTCCTGTGCCTGTTCTGTTCACCTGTCCAGCCTCTGCCCAGAGAGCTTGGCCCTGTGCACCCCCCAGCTGCACAAAGCCTGCTGAACTTCCCAGGATACATGAAGGGAGTGTTACCTTTCCCGTGAGGCAGGGAAATGCCATTCATACATATATCTGTGTTATTTGGTGTATGTATGGGGGGTGGGGGGGTGGCTTAAACAACCAAAAGTTCTCACAGCACTGGAGGCTAGGATGTCTTAAGATCAAGGCTTTGGCAGCTTTGGTGTCTGTTACCCGTATTTTTAATGATGATCGGTTCCAGTGTATTAAATAATAAGATTAACAACAGTAGGTGTGTGCATATTCATACTTTTGTTGTGCACGCCTTTAGCTGATACTGTCAAGTAAGGTGCAATTAGCATACCTCATCTCTCTAGAATTATTCAGAGGATCTCTATCGCCTGCATGAATTTTCCAGATAGCTGAGGCTTACTCATCGCTCATGAAAATCCATCTAAATCCGTAAATCCATTGTATTTTCTTCAGTCAACACTGAGCACATTTAGACTTTTTAGAAAATGAGAACCATTGCTAGGAACATCCACTTAATTGCTCTGTGACTCAGAGAAGATATGTGACTGTCGAGGGTTGTTAGCCAGCTCTCCAGCAGTCCGAACTTTCCGTGTTCTTGTCTGGTTTTCAGAATTCCTTTTCCTCTGCTAGGCTCTCTGTTTTACTTCTAACTCCCACCAGTGCACCTGAACCTCTAATGTGCTATTTCTCATCTGCCTGCACTGGGAAACCCAACAACCAGGCTTGGGATTGTTTCTTAAACAATATGGACAGACCCCAAATAATGGGGTCTCGACAAGTAAAATGCTTGGATTTCAGGAGCAATTTGGTGCTATTTTGGCTGCGCTGAGGCCTCTCTCCCCATTCCATAGTCCAAGTTCTTTTTAATTACCAGTTCCCTCATGTAAAGAGGAAAGCTCATTGTTTTTTACTCTTAAATAACATGGGTGTCCTTCCCTCTGTTCTCTTCTTTGATTCTGGTGAAGCATGAGGAAAGCCTTCCCAGGTGCTTTACAAGACAGTACAAGTTAGCAGTGAATACTGAAGACCGTGGTAAATGGTGGGGCGGCCCAGGTGTGGGGGTGCCAGATAAAATCAGGATGCTTGGCTCATTTTGAATTCAAAAGGTGGCCACCTTGTGCTTTCATTTGCTAAATCTGGCAACCCTACCCAGAGTTGGACTGTCGCTGTGGATAAAATGTAAACTTATGGAGGGAGACATTTTTCTCATCCATATTTAAATAATCACCTCAGACTGTGTCCAAAGCTAAGGCCAATTGGTACATTAAGGTAATTCTAGCCAATCTCACTCTTTAAAATTACCCAGGTAACTCCAAAAAGTACCTTCACCCATGTTTTAGAGCTGAAAGGAGGCCAAATGATTAGTTACCACAATCCTTCCATTGTACAGAGAAGCCAGCCAAGTCCAGAAAGAGCGAAGTGATATGCCTCACGTCACCAACGCAGTGTCTACTTGTACTGTTTTGTCTCTTATTTGACATACACTCCCTGCTTAGGGACATAATATATGAGTGTCTAACCAATAAAAGTTGTTTGCTTATAGAATAAATGTGAACATTTCTGAGTAGAATATATATTTTCACCTGGCATATTTGTAAGGTTTGCAAATTATTAACTCCCCAAGATTCTTTGCTGTTCTGTCATATTGCAGGAGCAAAAACATACTTCAGTCTTCTGACTAAAATCTCCAATGGTTTCTCATCTCTCAGAATGATCTGGCTCCTTGCTACCATTCTGTCCTCAACCCCTGCCACCTCACTCCATCCATATCAACTACACTGACCTCTTTGCTGTTTTCCAAACATGCAAAGCATGCTCCTGCCTCAGGGCCTTTGCATGTGCTGTCCTTTCTCATAGGATGCTCTTCTCCCAAATAAACACATGGTATGTCTCCCTCCTCTCCATTCAGGTCTCTGCTTAAAGGTCATACAACTCTGTTCCCCCACCCTGATTTATTTTTCTTCATAGCACTTATCACCTTCTTACACATCATACATTTATTTATCTACTTATTGTCAGCTAGGGTGTTAGCTCCCACTAGAAAATCAGCTCTAACCTCCCAGCCCCGCTAGAATGTCAGCTCCATGAAATCAGGGGATTTATTGTGTTCACTGCTGTGTCCCTAGAGCCTAAGCATAGTGTCTGGTTCATAGTTGATAATGAGTAAATATCTGCTGACCCAAATAATATTATGCATGTTCTCAGGGAATAAAAGGTAAGCTTTTGGGCATAAAGGTCTCCCTGGCCTTCTGTACAAAATTGGATGAAATCACCTGGGCTCAGGAGGCTGCAGTGCCACCACTCCTACTTATAACCTCAGCAAAGTCGCTTTCTTTCCCTGGTCCTCAGAGTCTACACCTATAGCAGGTGACCTCTGAAGGCCTTCCTGATTCTCAAATGATGCAATTCTATGTTCATCTGTTTTTTAAACCAAAGTCTAAGCCCTTTGCCTCATTTGTTTAGAGCTGAGGGGATGGGTTCTCAGGGAATAGGATGGGCATGTGCATATCCAGCAGTGGCAAGTGCCTTCTAGACCTAGACCCTGACCCCTGGGCGATGGTGGAAGAAGGGCGGTCTCACACTGACCTGTTAGGAGACCACATGACAGGCCCATAGCCATGGACAGGCTGAGTACCCCCGAGTCGATGAGCATCTGGTAGCTGATCCTAGAAATGACAAAGCAGAGGTGGTCACATTGAGGCATCAGGCTGCAAAGGTTACTTGGGACCAAAGCACTGTTTGCACTGTAAGGAGGGGCCATCGGGCAAACTCATGTCTTCTTCCTGGTGGTATATTCCCCTGTTACTTTCCTGCAAAGCCATGCAGACATGGAGGAGGACAAGGGGAGATTCCAAGATCTTTGGCTTACTTTAGTCCTCAGATCCCATGGATAATGAGCTAGACCAGGAACTAGAAAACCGAAGTTCAGGTCCCAGTTCTGTCACTAGCTGTGTGACCCTGGGCCAGTCACTTACCCTCTTAGAGCCCCAAGTTTCCTCATTAGGTAATTAGGGCTCTATTTCTATCAAATCAAGGTGAGATACAGTTTGGCTATCAGTCCCATCTCCCTTGCCCACCCTGAACATACAAGGGCTGTCTGGACAGCATCCAGCCATGTAATATGAGAATAGAGGCATTTATGGCTGGATACTTTTCTGGACAGCCCTTGTACTTTCTTGTTTGCTCTCCCTCAAGGCAACCCTAGGACTTCACTTTAAACAATTAAGGGACCCTGGCAGGACATTTACATGACCATGCAATAGGCAAAGATATTTTTAAATATCTTTGACACACAAGACACACAGGACACACAAGAGCTAAACATAAAGGGAACAATGATAAATTAAGTGACTATACTAAAATTAAGAACTGTTCATCAAAAGACACCATTAAGAAAGTGAAAGATAACTCATAAGGTGGGAGAAGATATTCATAATACATATTATTGACAAAGTCTATATCCAGAATAAAGAACTCCTACAAATGAATAAAAAAAAGACAATAAGAATGACACAGTAGAAAAGTGGGCAAAAGAACTTGAACAGACATTTCACAAAATACTCAAATGTCCTAAAAGCACATGAAAAGTATTCCACTTAGTCATCAGGGAAATTAAAATCCAAATGATAAATATGATACATAAATGGTTAGAATTTTAAAAGGGGAGTGGAGAATATGGAGTAATAGAGAATATATGGAATAAAGGGAACTCTTGTGTATACATTGGTGCAAACCACAATGGAAAACTGGTAGCATCCACTAAAGTGGATGTATGAACACTTACGATCCAAGAATTCCACATCTGAGCATCTATATTCACCAGAAATACATTCATATGTTCCTCCCCAAAAGCATTAGAATGTTTATAGCATCAATACTAGAATGCTTATAATAGCTCCAAACTAAAGACTACCCAAATGCCCATCAATAATGGCTCAATATGGGAAGCCGGGATGGCTCAGTGGGTTAAGCGCTCACTTTGCAGCACAGAGGACCGAGGATCGAATCCCGGCCCCAGCCCGTGCGGATCCATATGCTGAACTGGGGAGTTCCCCCAGTTCAGTTCTCTCTGTCTCTGTATCTCTCTCTCTCTCTCTGTCAAAAACAATAAAAATAAATAAATAAACATATTTAAAAAAATAAATAAAAATAATGGCTCAATAAATGGTGCTGTATCCACATAATGGAACACTTGTTTTAACGGTGTTTTCTTAGATTCTGTAATTTGTCTAGTTGGTACTCATTTATCACAGTCACACTAATGGCCCGAGTTGTTTACCTCTCTCTCTCTCTCTCTCTCTCTCTCTCTCTCTCTCTCCCTCTCTCTCTCTCTCTCTCTTTCTCTCTCTCTCTCTCTCAAGTCAGCTTTCATGGGAGCACAAAACTCCTATTGTAAACCTCAACCACTAACTCTAACATATGTGTTTTCACTTCCTGCCCAGCAGGGGATGTCCTCATTTCGTTACTTCCCCACCACTATAGTCCTAAAGGCATAGTCTCAGTTCTCTCTGCTGCCTGGTCCCTTCATGTGGCCCTGCGTGGTATGCTGTGCCTCTCATTTCCAGGGGAACTGTAATATTAAACTTTCCTTTCAATGGCTTTGACCTCTCCATGTCATTCTGTCACCTTTATAAATTAAACCCAAGCACAATTCTACACTATACCCCAGTGAAAATGAACATTCTACAGATACTCAACAACATGAGTGAATCTCACAACCACAATGTTGGGTAAAAGAAACCTGGCACACACGAGCACAGGTTTCCTGTATGATTCTATGTGTATAGAGGAGAAAAGCAGGCAAAACTGATCGATGCTATTAGAAGTCAGACTAGTGGTTAGCCTGGGATGGAACACAGAGCTCTGGGTGCTGGTGACAGGGGCTTGTCAGAAAGTTCAAGTCGTACCCTTATGATATTTGTATTTTTCTGGGTGTAGATTGTACTACAAAAATAGTTTTTAAAAAAGTAATATTAAGTGGCTGAATAGAAGCTAAACCCAGATCTGCTGACTGACAATCCATAATTCACTCTATCTTGATGCCATGTGAAAGCAGAACTGGATGAAGCAGAAATCACCATAACAACAGACCCTAAGCAGGGTTTGGCTTCCCTGTGTTAGGTCCCTCAGCTTGATGCTTTATTTCTGATTTCACTCTGATCCTCACAGCAGCCCTTTGAGCAAGCTATTAGGATCCCTATTTCACAAATGGGAGGTCCAGGTTAGGAAAGTGAGCCAAGGGTTCCAATGTCACATGACTTGGAATGAGTGACTTTTGGGGTTCTAACCAGGCAGGTCTGTCTACCAGAATGGCCAGATCTTTCCCAGATTTCAGCACAAATCTAGCCACATTGGCAATCCAGGAAATACTATTTTTAAAAACACTTTTCTTTAAATACCTTTTTTTACATTTAAATAAATGTATTTAAAAGGAAACTATCACTAGCTTAAGTGAAAGAGAAATGAGGAGTAACTAGAAAAGATACACACAATGAAAACAAAGCATGCTCAAATCTCCCCAGATGTGGCGGCCTGGGCAAATCTCTCAGCCTGAGGCTTCCTCCGCTGTCATTTAAACCAGAGGTCAAGTCAGCAAGTGTTCAAAGGGTGTCTCTGCACCAAGTGGAGACTTTCTCCCTGGTAGATTCAAAGGATTGAATGAGAATTAAAAAGAGCCTCTGCATTGTGTGATTCTTGAAGTATGTCCTCACACCACTTAAAATCCCATCGTTTGTGAAAAGATGCTCCATCCAGGCTCAGAGCACACTTGTGGCTCATTCATATCTGCTCCTTGTGTAGGAAATCGTCAAATATGTTTGCGGAAGGAATGAAAGTCAACCTGCTTGCCCCATGACACCAAGCTAACAAAGTAGCCAATGTGCATTTCACATCAAGTTTCTGACTTACAGCTCAGTCCTTTCACTGTCTTTTCAACTACATGCCTCTCATATGGAAGCAGCAGCATCAACAATCATTATAAAGAGAGGCCATGTGTTGGGTGTTTACTCCATACCAAGGGCTGTCCTGAGCTCTTTAATGATTATCTGTGGCTGAATCTTCACAGCATCCCCACGATACAGATCTTATCCCTTTTCACAGAGAGGAAGCTGAGATTTAGAGTACCATACCTAAGGTCACATGACTGGTGAATGTGACCATGGTCTGTCTGTCTTGAAGCCTGTGCCCTTTACTTCTGGCATCCCTAAGGCCTGCCAGGAGGTCACTGCTGTCACTATGCCCTTCCCTTTGCTGGGGGCCTGCAGAGGAGAGAGAACTACTTGGTCCTCAGCTGTCCCATGCTGATGAGAGGTGGCTTGCAGAGGTGTGCTGGAGCCAGGTCACACAGGCTCAGTGCCCATTGTTCCCATCTCTTCCCAACACCATGTTCAGTGAGGTCACCTTGAGGGCAGCCACGGTGCCAGTATTAGCACTCTAGCAAAATCAGCAAAATCAGCAACATCTCTAAGTCAGGGCTTTGTTTTCCTTGAGAATTGGTTGTTACCGTATTTTGTCGTGTGTAATGTGCACTTTTTTGCCCAAATTAGTGAGGGAGAAATAAGGATGTACATTATACATGGGTGGTACTAATTCTGTGTCTATATAAATGTTTTTCATTCTTTATGCTTATGAGTGAAAAATATATCTCTAGAAATCAATAATATCTATATGCAAAATAATTCCCTGAATATGATAATTGCTTTTATTTCATATAAAAATTGGATACATAAAATTTCTTATACTTTGTATCTGTTCTTGTGTTTTATAATTCTGTGTTACATAAAATTTCTTGTACTATAATATGTTAAATATAAATGCTAAAATTCCCTTACAATACAAAAAGGTACCTAAATATAAACAAACATTTGAATTAAAAAATTAAAAAGATTTTTGTTCCCTGAAAATTTGGGCCAAAAACGTGGGTGTGCATTATAAGTAGGTGCGCATTATATATGGCAAAATACGGTAATCCTTTACCAGCTCACCATTGGTTGATGTTTTTTTCTTTTTTGCTTTAAGCCAGTAGTTCTCAGACTCCAGCTTGCTTGGAATCACCTGGAGGGCTTGTTAAAACACAGCCTTTTGGACCTCACCCCCAGGTTTCTAACTGAGGTCCGGGAGGGCTAGGCAGTCTAACCAGGTTGTGCTGATGCTGCTGAGAATTGCTCATCTAGGAGGAGTCACAGAATCACAGAATGTGGGATCTAGAAGGGTAAGATGTCTGGAAGGTCCAGGTTAGCAGCCCGTGGGCAGAGTTTGGCCACACAACATTTCTAATGATTTTTAATGTTTTGCAATGCTTGGGGGAGTGCATGCATAACTCTGGAATTCTGTCTTCTCTTGAAAAGCCATTCAATTTGGTGACATGGAGCCTGGGGCCCTGTGTGGCAACCGTCACCTGGTGCTGAAGCGCAACTGCCCACCGTTTCCCAGCCTCCCCTCCCTGATCTCATTTTTCACCTTACCTTTCTGGCCCCTACAGCCATCCAATCTAGATCGACCCCTCATTTTACAGAGGAAACTCAGAGGCCCAGAGAGAGGGAAGGATTTGCTGAGTCACACGGCTATTGAAACAGTATTGGAGCCCATCACTTCCTTCACACAGACCATCCTTTCCCCACCCCCAAATGGGGTCCTCCTCACCCTCAAGCAGCTCAAGGAAGGATGTCTTACCCACCCATATGTGATTCCTATCCCTTTGGGGCTATGGTCATCTCTGTTGTCACAGCTATAAGGGACCCAGTCCTCCATGATTTCTCTGAGATGCTCTCCCAACACAGTGAGCTCCTCATTCCCCACTTCAGGGGCTCTCCACCTTTACAGTCAGGTGCTAGCCAAGTGACCTTGGGCAGGTAACTCTCCCTAAGTATCATTTCTTAGAATATGATAATATACTCACAGGGTGCTTGTGAGGATTAAATGAGGTGCCTGTCATAAGGCCTAGCACTTAGAAAGCAGTCAATAAACAGTAGTGATTGTCATTAGTAATAGTATTATCACTGTATCAGTATCCTCTGGAAAAATTTGCCCCTGTATCATGTCCAAGTCATGCTTTCATTTTACACGAGCCATGGCCAGAAGATGTTCACACAACCTCCAGGCCAGCCAGAGCTCTGGTATGTCAAATCAATTATTGCTGTCATTGTCTGAGGGACACAAGACCTGACTCTGGTCCAGAGGCTCACATTCTTGCCTCACAGTGAGGCCTCGGCCAAGCATCTTCCCTCTCTAGGCCCTAAGAATGAGCTGTGCCTGGCATTTTCCTATATTAATTTATTAAATCCTCTTAACCATATAGTGTCTGGCCTCAAGTAGCCTCCAACAATCCTACAAAGGGAAGTATTAGCATTATCTTCATGTGCAATTGGGCGACCAAAGCTCATAGAGGTTAAGTAGCCTGCCCAGCAAGTAAGGTCAAGACCAGTCTGACTCCATGCCACACTCCTCACCATGACCTAAACCATTAGGGGCTGAAAAATGGGCTCAACTGGCTGGGACTTGACTGTCCTGCTCTGTCTGCTTTGAGGGGGAGGTCTCAGGACTATCTGCCTCTGCCTTGCACCTAAGCTACCCACTTTGGAAAGAAGAGGCCCGGACACCCGGACAGGTGATGACTACATACAAGGTAGGGGCTGGGTAGAATTTCTGAATAAATTGGCCAAGAAATATTTGCTGAGGCCAATGAGTACCTGGTGCTGAACACATACACCCAGAAAAGGGCTCTGGGCACATTTCTTCCTGAGCTGGGTGGGGGTGTTAAGGGGTTAAGTCAAATGACCCACATGAAGCTCTTGGTCCAGTTTGTTTTAAGCATCATCACCACAATGTAGCTGATCCCTCCAAGCAGACCCGGCAAGCCGAAGGTATAGTGCACGCCGCAGGTGTCATGCATTCCCAGCACACGGTTAAAACACACCTGGAGAGAAATGTCATAATAAGATCTACATGTGAGATTGACATTCCCTACCCACCCTTTTAACAGATCCTTGGCATCCAGGGTGACCAAAAGGGAATAGGCTTTAGTAAGGTGACCAGATTTTAACATTGGGAAAGCGGGACACCATTGACCCGGGGGGAGGGGGTTCTTGATTAAAAATTTGGTCTATCTCCCGCCATTCCCTAGCTTGTCGTGCATTCTTTCCAAAAATCGTGACTTTTTTAAAACGCCGCGGGACGCGGGACAAATTGTTAAAAATTAGGACTGTCCCACCAAAAGTGGGACGTCTGGTCACCCTACAGTTTAGGGCTCACCTAAAGAAGCTCTTCTCAGACTTGAACATGCATTCACATCATCTGGGGAGCTTGCTAAACTACAGAGTCAGATTTAGTGGGTCTAGGGCCCAAGATTCTGCTTTTCTAACAAAGTCACAGGTGATGTCAGGGCTGCTGGTCCACAGGCCACAATTTGAGAAGCAAGGGTCCAGCCCGGGTACTCCTCATATTTTGTCTATAATTCTGTGTTGTGAGAGGGGCTATCCTGGATGTTTAGCAGCATCCCCGACCTGTACTCTCTAGATGTCAGTAGCACCCCCCAACCCAGTGTGTCAACCAAAATTGCCTCCAGATATTGTCAAATGTCCCCAAGAGATGAGTGAGACCCACTGGTCTAGCCCAAACTTAACTGCCATTCCAAAGACACATGGCTGATTAGAATAAGTCAGAAGAATCTGACCACACCTCCAAATAACCATTCAGTGCTCCTTCCATCTCACCACTTAGCCTTTCTGAGCAAACAGATGTAGATTCAAATACAAATTCAATAGTGCCCATTCTCTGCATAGACTCCTCATTGTCTTCAGAATAAAAACCCAGACTCCTCAACTAGCTCAGGCGACATACCTGAGTACCTGCTGTCTCTCAAGATTCTGTTCCCATCACACTCCCAGGTGAACCCAATGTCTCTCTGTTTCCTGGCTAGCCATATACTCTTCTAACCACTGAGCCTTTGAACACACTGTTCCTTCTGCCTAAAATACATTTCCTGCTTCTTTGCCAGGACTGTATCAGTTACTTGTCATCACTCAGTTGAGACATCCTCTGCTCTGGGAAGCATTTCCTGACCCATCTCAGGGTAGCTCAGATGTGCTCCTGGGACAGTTACCACACTGAGTTGTGTTCCTTTGTCCATTTCCCCCATTACACTATAGCTGGGGAAGCAGGATAAATGTTAAAACATTTGAGGTGAATGAATGAATGAATGAATGAATGAATGATCTGTGGCTCTTTCCCCCAGTGATAGAGTCAAGGGAACTGAGGCACAGAGAGCACAATGGACTCTGAACCTGATCACTTGTCATGCACTTTTTGCTGTACACTTTCTCCTTTCACCAAAGGGCCTCAAAGCCAGAGGACGTAAAAGGTATCTGTTTCCATCCCTGAGACGGCCCCATCTTTGATCAAATCAAACTGCTGGTAAGTTCTTTCTTATTTTGGGTTGAAACTGCCTCCCTGAATATCTAATGTTGAACCAAATCCAGCTTCCAATGAACTCAAAAGTGTATTTCTTTCTCCTCCACCAAGCCTTCAAAGCCATGACGATTTATTGTTCCTAAATATTTCTTTGAGGAGTATGTGATAACAAACTGGCTGTAATGAAGTATTCTGATATTATCTGTAGCTGTTGAATATTGAAGGAAGAAAAATCCGCCCACTTAGAAGAAGAATTAAACAATCAAAAGTAGACATGACCTGGCTTATCAACCCAGCATCTTTCTTCTGGGTGCTGCCCTTCCCACCCCCAGTCACATGGTTCATGGGCCAGCAGCCATGTATGTATGGCATGCCCCCCCCCCAGATAATGGGCCCATTATCCAACTTAGACCAATGAGCCCCTTCTCCACCGGACTGCTTTCTTGAAGAGACTACATTCCAACATGTAGAGTGAGAGTAGGAGAAGAGGAAAGAAGTCTACAGAGTGAGAATAAAGCAGACTTTCAGGAAAAGCAGAGAAGAGCAGAGCAGGCTCTTCTTGGGTTCCCCACAACACTCCTGTCCCTGGTGCCAGCCGTTCCTGGGTTCCCAGCAGCATCCATGTCCTTGGGTTCTGTGACATCCCAGTAGCCTAATAAAAAATTTGCCTTTATACCTGAGCAAACTTGAATGGGTTCTGTTACTTGCTCCCCACATTCTAACAAATGCACAATCCAACATGGGTGAGTTCCTCACTCAAGCTTTGAAGCCAATCCGAGAAGGTGACAATGCCTGCCTACTGCAGCCCACAGCACCACACAATGGCCTGTTGTGGTTCCAGGGTCCTGCTGATCTAAGCCACAGCAGAGGATGCTAGGCGCCCAGCTCCTTACCGGCAGGCATTCGGCTCCCCCGATGGAGATCAGCCCGGCCATTAGGCCCAGGACCATGGCAAGCCAAGGAGAAGGGATCAGGTGACACGAGGCACCTATAGCCACACCTCCTGCCAGTACTGCATTGTGGATATGAGTCTGCAAAGAAATAGCTTGTGGGTGAATGAAATGAGGCACCGACCAGACAGCATCTTGTCCAAACTTACTCAGCAAGCTGGCAGCAAGGCAACACTGTAATGCCCTCCCTTGCTGATCCTGATGCCCCTCACCCCACCCCCATTGAGGCTACCTAGTCAACTTTTCAGTGAGCAGTTACCCTGATTAGGAGGCATTTAGGGAATCAGCTTGAAAATGCAGTCACTGAGCGTCCAGCCACCCTCATACTCATTAGTGATGTCTCCTTGGGCACTTAACAGCTCAGCACTTCGACTTTCCTGCCAGAAGAATGGGTTTTGATTGTACCTATTTAATATAGGTTATTGTAAGGGGATGCTGGTATAGTTCAATGGGTTGAGCACTTGCCTTGCAACTGCAAGGTCCGTGGGTCAAATCCTGTCTCCAGCCCATGCAAACCCACATGCTGAACTGGTCCCTCCCCCTTTTCTCTCTTGCTCTCACACTCTCTCAAACAATAAAATAAATCTCTCTCTCTCTATATGTGTGTGTGTGTGTGTGTGTGTGTGTGTGTGTATGTGTGTTATTATAAGAATAAACTGAGTTACCACATGTAAAACGCTTTGCCCAGTGCCTGGCATAGAACATGAGTAAATGTCCAATGAATAGAAGCTATTTATTATTATTATTATTATTATTATTAGCTACTTGGTGCCTATACCACCCTGTATGAGTGGGCCCAAGAAGCTGGCCCTGGTTCCTAGGAAACATCTGTGCTAGACCTGGGCCTGGCCTTGCTCTTATGCTGCTTCCCTCTGCCCACCTCAGCTCTAACTGGGTCTAGAACCTCTGGGGCTCTGGGCCAGCTTCTGGACTTCCCTGACCTAATAGCCAAAACTGCCTCCCTGGATGTCCCACCTTGTCTGATTTTAGACTCCCTGTCACCATGGAGTTCACCTGTGGGGACACCATCCTCCCCTTACTACTGTTAACCTGTCATCCAGGACCACAGTCTCTAGTTCAGGCCCCCACTGCCTGTCTAGACTTTTCCTACCGCCTCTGGCTGACTGAGCCCACGCCCTGATCATCATGAGCACTTGTTTTATCTTTAGCTCTACACACTCACCTATCTTTCCCTCCAAAACTCACACACGATCTCCCGGCTCCATCAATAAGAGCAGCTAATGTCTGCCCAGAGCTTATTCCACACGCGGCACTTTACATGCATTGTCTATTAATTCCCACTTCACATGTGAGGCAGTGGAGGCTCAGAGTTTTAAGTGGCTTGACTAAGGCCACATGGTTAGGGTCATGTACTTTACTTCTGATTCTGATCAATCCAGTCTTCAAATTTCGTGGGGAATGGGGAAAGGCTGACTAACTCTATTTTAGTTTTTCTCTGCAGACTCTTGGTCATGGTGGCTGGCTTTAGTAACTAGCAGAAATGGGGTTCAAACCTGGGTCTGTTTGATGTCAACACTGATGGACTAAATCCCTCTCCCTAGTATGTCTCCTAAGTTCTGGTGCCTATGTTGACCACCTAGTGCTCTTCCTTATGCTACGTGGCATTGCAGACAAGGCTCCATCATTCAGCATGCTTTTTCCCAACCCATGGGGCTGGCGCTGGGAGGAAGGGGCGTGAATACGTGTATCTGACCTAGAAGACCCAAGTGCTACTCAAGGAGCAGCCCCCTCCTCACCATGTTGATCTTCCCTTGGGGGTGAGCCAAGGCCGATGCGGAAATGGCTGTCACTGCGCTGCCTGTGAGAGCATAGTAAGTGTTGAACACGGCATTCTTCCTTTCATTTGGTAAGTCCAGCAAAGCAGAGTTGAAACTTGGCCAGAACATCCACAAGAAGAGGGTCCCTGGGGGCCAGAGAGAAGAGGGTCATTGGCCAGAACCAACACTGCTGCTCCAAAGCTGGAGCCTCTGCGGATGTCAGACAGGAGAATCCTGGAGCTGGCAAGTCTCAACATTGTCACTTTCTAGCTATGTGACTTTTAGCAAGTCGTGTGCTTTCTGAAATCTCAATCTAGTAGGGTCCAGCTAACACACTTCACAGACAAGGGAACTAAGGCTCTGAGAATTGAAATCACTAAACTCCAGGCCTCTTCACCCCAGCCTGTGATGGACAAATGCTTACTTAAAAAAAAAAAAAAAGAAGAAGAAATTAGCCATGGCCTGATATTCACTGACTGCAGCTCACTGCTTGATTCCCCTAAGCCTCTCCCAGCTGTCTGAGTTCATCATTTGCACCATAGCTTTTCAAAATACATCGTTATTACCCTTCTCTTCCCACCCCTCTTTTTTCCTCCACTCCAGGGCCCTACTTTCTTCACTTGTCCAATTAATTATCTCCTTTAAGTTGAGGACAAAATGAATGGATAAACTTATTTAAACTGAAATGTAACAGTCTCTCTTCCCCTTTGGATATGAATGAAGAGAGGTTCCCTAGAAGTGAAGGCTTTATTCAAAGGTGTGAGTTCATCAAACACCCCTTAAGGAAATGACACCTCATAGAGGGGCTTCAGACACCCAGGACAGGTCAGCTAAGGAGGGGGATTTTCTGCAGAGTGTTTTGCAGCCTCTTGCTCACCCCAGGTATGAAACCACCCACCTACCTTGTCCTTACCCAGCATGGCAAACAAACTGGGGCTGGTTGCCATCTGATTTTTCTTTGCTCCCTTAGGCAGAGGCTTTGAGAGGCACCAGGCCACAGTCAGCCCAAAATAGGCTGCAAACACGTGGATGTACATCATGCTTTCGTGGTCACTTGCCTGCAAAAAAACCCAGTGAGGATCAGTGAGTGTTGGTGCCCTCTGCCCACTGACAGATCCCCATGTTCCTTGGAGAAAGTGCTGAGCTTTGTGTTGGAGATGTAACTTGAAGTCATGAGCTAGATGTTCTGAGCTCACCCAGCTCAGCAGTTCACCTTTCAGAGGAGTCCCGTTAGTAGCTGGATATTTACTCCAGGGAGGTGGCTGGCTGGTCTTATCTGTAACTCGTAAATGCTTTTGGCTGAGGTCTGCCTAGGTGGGGCCAAAAGCTACATGGACACATACCCTCACTACTTCCTACTTTTGGGCAGAATTTCATGGAGAGATGAGTAATACAAACTTTGCAACATGAAAAGGCCAGACTTCTTATAATACCACACTGAAGTCTTAGTCAATTCTAGATATATGAGTATGCTAATTTGGCTTTATAAATATCAAATTTGGTAATCCTTAATTCACTTAATGGGCTACTCCTAAATACAATACAGAATGGGCAAGATTTTTGCCACCACACCTCACTAATGGTTTAAACCACCATCCCCATTACAATAACTTTCTTCACAAGGGATCAAAGTTAACATCCTCAGTAATGAGACAAATGCCACTATCTTGCTGTGTGATCTTGGGCATTCACTTCCCCTCTCTGGGCATCTGCTTTGTCATCTGTGATCAGCTCTTACCTTATTTCATTGTACCTGACTACAGAGTCACAGCTACACAGAATAGCTGGGAGAGCCACTTGGCTTGGCCTCACTCAGTCTCCCAGCTGGCCTCAGGCTGAGACTTTTGATCACCTTCCCCAATGAGATCACATGTACAGTGAATGAGACACACTGACTGGTTTGAAAGTAGATGCTGACCACTTGCAGGACCCCCGCCGATGAGGCCCTAGGAATTGATTATCTTTTTATACATCCCATAATTATCTTGTGATTCCTACAGTATCATATTTTGGAAATTAAAGGCATTCACCTACAGTGTTTAAACATTTAGTACAGACCACAATGTCTACCCCATTTGGGCCTGTCTTTATTTTTTTAAATCCCAGAAGCTTCACCAAACAGAGGCAGCACCCTCCCCTTCCACCCCCCTCACAGCACCAGGACTCACATGGAGGACTCTTTTGCTGAGCATCCTCGTGGTGCCAAAGGCTGTCACCTCCACCAGCGTCATAAATGCCAGCTGCACCAGGTTGGTCTTCCCCAAGACAGCGCCCGTTGAGATGAGCACAGACATAGCACTCATGGTGGCCTGTTGAATCCTGGGGAGACAGGGCAAGACAGGGACGCCTAAGAAGGATGCCTCTCACTCATTCATTCATTCATTCATTCACTCATTTAACGAACACTTGTTGAGGACCTACTCTCTGCCTGGCATGTCCAAGGCACTGGGGACACGGTAGGGGGACACGGTAGGGGGACAAGAAGACATTTCCTCCTACATGGGACTGAGGCTGCCCAGCTCGTGGTGTCCTCCGCCCTCTTTCCCTATCAGGTGGCATCTACATGAGAGATTGATCTGCACATGGTAATCCATACTGAGGATGCTCTGAGGGTCTCATAAGAATGTAAGAGTGAGTTATGGAAGCTGAGTGTTCCCTCAGAGTCCCTTCTGGGATCTGACAACTGGGATTCTGCCCATAGATTCTTCTCTTCTGCTGTTGTCACTCACAAATGCTCAATAGAGGGCGCTCGTCACCTGCCGGCCTATCCACCACCCTCTCCATGGTAGTGGAGAGAGACTGGGTTTGGAAGTAGAACAAGCCTGGCTTCCAGTCTCAGCTTTTCCGCTTGAGCAGCTATTTAATCTCTCTGAACCTGTTCCTCCATCTGTGGAGTAAGAATGATAATACAGTTATCTCACGGTAGTGCTGTGGGGTGTAGCAGGAATATGCGTGCATGTGTGTCTAGCACCACGACAGCACAAAGACCTAACTCAGGAGTAGAAGCCAGCGTTATTAGCACTACTATTGATTCTTTCCTTCCTTGACAAATGAGCAAGCTCAATATGGGGATTTAAGAGGAGAAACCAATTTTGTTTTCGAGGCACTTATGATTTAGCTTGGGGGACAGGGCTGACATCATGAGCAATATAATGAGGCTAGAGGGATTCACTAGAGGGAGAATACAGTGTGGACTGGACTTGTCAGGGAGGGCTTCCTGGGAGAGGTGTCACTGAGTAGAACAATCCATGGTGGTTAAACCAACCTACCCTCCTCTGGGCACCTTGCTCTGAGACCCTCTCCTCCCTTGAGAGTTGATGATGCTGATGATGCTTCAACTACCACCACCACAATAATAATAATAACTCTTTATTGAGCATTATGTATAACAGACTTGCAACTGTATCACCTCATTAAATTGTAATCTTCCAAGTAGCCCTCTGTAAACGGTTAGGGTACCATTCAGTACCTCCACTTTACAGAAGAGGACATTGAGACTGGAAGAGGGGATGTTTCAGGCAGTGGCCACACAGCTAGTTAATGACAAATGTGAGGTTCAAACTGACCTGGATCCAACGCCTGTGCTCTGAAGTCTGGACACAGCCTCCCCAGTGTTTGCTGCCAATGTGGCCTCATGCTTAAGGCTCAAGGACTTCAGAGGGAAGATTAGAGAGCCAAGGACATGGGAAGGAGTCACAGGGGCTGGGAGTTATTTCGCGTATGGGGTTACTCAATGTTTCCCTGTGGCTGGCTGGGTCTGTCTTTCCAGTGAGTGCTCATTTAATAGGCAGAAGCATAACTGAAGCAGATGTATGCCGCTGGTGGGACTGCAGGCCTCATGGGGCTAGGGAGGGATTGAGACAGTGAAATGCAGTAGTAGTTAGGAGTGAGCTCTCTGTCGAGCCTGCCTACATTGGAATCCCGACTCAGCCACTTCCTGGCTGTGTGTCTTCAACCATTCTATGCCTCAGTGTTCTATTAGGTGGAGACAAGGCCTGCATAGCTACTTGTGAGGGAACAGTGGGTTCATAGATGTCAAGCACAATAATGGGGAAGCCCTCCTGGACTTTTCAAAATATGGCATTAAAAATAACCACAAGGGGAGGGAGTAGGGGGAGGAGGGAGGGAGAGTTGTGGGGGGAGAGGGGAGTGGGCACCAGATATATCGGGTTGGAGGGGGACCTGATTCTGGGAGCTGGGCACATAATGCGATGCATGGGTGATGTGATGTGGAGTTGTCCATTGGGAAACTGTCTGATTGTTACCAACCAATGTCACCCCATTAAAGTTAACAATAAAATATATAAAAAAAATAATTAAAAAAAAAATAACCACAACTTTTAAGGTTCCTTTTTGTTCCAGTAACCATAGTAAGCCCTTACTATGTGAGGAACATAAAGGACAGGGCTGAATAAGACAGGTCCCTGACCTGAAGGAACTGGTCATGGGTGACTCAAGGCAGAACCAACTCAGTGCCAAGTCAGGCAGCACAGAGTGGGTGAGACTGGAGGAGAGGGAGAGGGCTCATTTGGGAAGCAGGCCTGGGCACTGCCCAAAAGCCCAGCCCAGGAAGGCCCCCATTGTTCAAATCTGTGATGCCCCCAGTGAGGGGTCACAGCTGGGAGGATCCAAAGGGTCAGAGGCGTGGCAGGGGAGTTCACTCAGGGTGTAAATGACCTCTTTTGGTCTCCCTGGATTGAGCCAAGAATAAACAGGTCCCTGTGGTCAGGGTGGCGGAAGAAGAGAATAGCCCAGAGATGCCTGGAGACTGAGGCACAGGAGGCTGAAGGCTTGTGTGACCTTATGCCAAGGCAGCAGAAACGCCAGACCAAGGCCACCACTGTCAGAGTTCCCCAGAGTGTCCTTTGCCACTTCCTATGTGGTTACTGGTGGGGATGGGAGTGGGGTTACCAAATTCCCATGAGGATTAGCTCTAAAACATTTTAGGAGAAAAGATGTGGAGATTTTTTTTTTCAGGGCCAGTAGGGAGCTGACTAGTTTCATGTCATCACTCCTTGGAGCAGGCCAGAAGGGTTACACATAGTCAAAGCTAAAGCCGTTCCTTAGCACTTAGCTTGTGACCCTAGGCAAGTACTTCTGAGCCTCTATTTCTTTGCCTGGACACCGGGTTAGACCCCTACTCTACCCAAAATAATGTTTGTGAAGTGCCTGGCACAGTACCTGGCTCAGTGCCTGGCTCATGGAGGGGTGTTCAACAGCAGTGCCCAGAGGTTTAGCAGGGTCTTGAAGGGGAGGATAGAGTGGCCTTAAGAAGTGACAGGTTCCCCAAGATGCCTAAAATGAGACTTACCATCATCTGGGCAGGACAGAGATTCAGAGTTGAATAAAAATAAACAAACAAAAAGCCAGAACAATTTTTAGGAAAATTTTTTTACCTAGTTCCTCTTATCAAGTTCTAATATCTTTTTTTTTTTAATTTTTTTTATAAGCATACAGCTCAATGGATCTATGAGGGCTGTCCAGAAAAAAAATCCACCAATAAGTGCCTCTATTTTTCATACGTACTACATGGCTGGATACTTTCTGGACAGCAGGATGACATAGGTAACATTTACTGCATCCCATAAGGTTCTTTTTTTTTTCCAAAGATTTATTTTTATTGTTTTTGACAGAGAGAGAGAGAGATACAGAGACAGAGAGAAGGGGGAGGGCCCAGAACAGTCCCCATAGTTGCACATCATCGGTTTTTCCACATATTTTCATTCCACAGGTGGGAGCGGGGCTGCACAGGGCAGGAACTGGGCCGGGGTCTCACCCTGGTGAGAACTGAATGGGGGGCACTCCCCAGTTCAGCATATGGGTCCGCACGGGCCAGGGCCAGGATTCGATCCTTGGTCCCCGGGGCTGCAAAGCGAGCGCTTAACCCACTGAGCCATCCTGGCTTCCCCACATAAGGTTCTTTTGTGCCCCTTCCTAATCAATAGCTCCTGCATTCTCCCAGGTAGCCATTATTCTGACTTCTGGGCTAATATTACAGTTCTTAGAATTTCATGTAAGTGCATCTAGATGGATCGAAATTAATTTAAAGGAAGTAAAGGCATGGCTATTTCTTGTCTACTAGCATTTGAGAACTAAGAGAATGTCTTTCTGATTATGATATTTTTATTTTTTTATCTAATCTCTATAAATTAAACCCATAATTTTACAAAATCATACTCAAGAATAAAGAAAGGACCTGGGGAGAGCTTATAGATCGGGGCCTAGGATTGTCAAATAAAATGTAGGATGCCCAGTTAAATATGAATTCTAGATAAACAATGAATAATGTGTTAGTATAAGTACTTCCTAAATATTGCATGGCATCTGTGGAAGAGAAAGGGACGTTGGCTCTTCTAGAACCCTCCCTCTTTGGCCCTATACCCTCAAGGACCTGAGAGTGATGCAGCAGCCTTTGGTTACCTGGACACTTTGATGATCACATTTCCCAAGGTGAGCTTGGTTAGGAAGCCATCCAGCAGGATTGCCCACTGTACCCCCAGGGCCAGCATGAAGAGGTTGAAGGCCACGCTGCTCCAGCCATGTCTCCACAAAGATGAGTTGAGGAAGCCTAAGCCCAGGGCCGCCATAACAGTAACATCTTGGAAGATGGCTAAGAAGGGATATGTTGAGGAGGCAGAGAAGCAGACAATGTAGAGGGTGGCATGAGGTTAGAGGTTTACAGAATGGCAGCTGGAAGGGACATTAGAGATCATTTGAGACTGTGTGGTCAAGTTACTTTACCTCTTTGAGCCTCAGTTTTCTCATCTGAATAATGGGGATTGTACATGCATACCACACGGGTTGAGATAAGGATTCAATGAGCTGTTGGTTAAGCATGAAGGCAGGACTCATGGTGGGTGCTCAGGAAACGTAGCAATTATTGTTATTATTAAACATCATGATATGAGCATGTGTAGAGCATCAGGACCAGTGCTTGGCACATAGCTGACACTCAGTAAAGGTAATTACTGCTGCTATTGAGGGTCAGCAGTAATTCAACTTCCTGATCATGCACATGAGGAAACGAGGCCACTGAAGCCAATGGCTTGGCCCAAGAAAAGAGAGAGCAAAAGCAGGCCCAGAGGTTCTGCTGGCAAGAACCAAATTATCTTTGCAATAAAAGCCTCTTTCCCTTTGCCACCTGCTGAGAGGGACCTGGTGGGCCAGCAGAAAGCACCAGGGCCATCTGGGTGACACACACCTTCCCAACCTCAGACCTGGTGCAGGGGCGCTGTGGCAGGTGAGTGTAAGAGCCTTACCATGTTTCCCCGAAAGTAAGACATCCCCCGAAAATAAGACCTACTTACAGTTTTGCCTCTCGCTGAAATACGTACCGGTATAAGGCATCCCCCCGAAAATAAGACCTAGAGCATCTTTGGGAGCAAAAATTAATACTTATTTTCGGGGAAACAGGGTACCTACTGTTAGGGAGAGTTCCAACAAAAGAAAAAGGGTGGGTGCCTTGATTTACTTCCAGGCTTGAAAAATGCTTAGCTACTTGGGCTCCAATCAGACAAGCTTGGGTTCAAAGTGGGCTCTGGCACATCTTGGCTAAGTGATCTTAAGCTAGTTATTTAATGTCTCTGAGTTTTCATAACAGCCTGCATTTATTAAGTGTTTACCCTGTACCAGCACTGTCTTAATCAGTTTACATAGACTACTTCATTTAGTTCTCACAACCACCCTTCAGGGTGGGTGCGGTTCTCACCATTTTATAGATATGAAGACAGAGGCACAGAGGGGATAAGGAACTTGCCCCGGCTGGTGGAGGCAAGATTGAAACCTAGATGGTCTTGCTGTGAAGTCTGTACCTTTAACTACAACACTGTCTGTCCTGATAGTTTTCTCATCTGTTTGGGAAAAACAATCATACTACCTTTCTCAGGCTGCCAGAAGCCAATGGTATTCTGAGAAACACTCAGAATAGTAAAGACGATTTTATCAACACCACCAACTATTTTTACATGTGTATACATGCTTGGAAAGAGAGAAGTTGAAGGAATTTTTTTTTTTACCCATATGGATATTATCTCTGATTTGGGAGAGTTCTACTTTTAAAGATTTTTGTATGTTTAAATTTTCTACAACTGGAGGTAGATAGTAAATAATTTTTTTTTTTTTAATAAAAGGAAAATAGCACAGGCTTCAAGTTTAGACCGTTCTGTTTGATTTCAGCTCTGTTGACCCCTATTAGTTTAAACCACATTAAATTGCCAACATTTGACAGTTTTTGACCTATAAAAATGGCAATTTATATGTTTCAACCTCATAGCCCTGTGCCTTGTAGCTTACTTTCGTCATCAGCTAAGGAAGGGCAATCATTCCACTCCCACCAGAGGGTGCTGGGAGATCGGAAGGAAGTAATGTTTTGTTCAAGTGCTTGGCACCGTGCCTGTCACGGGGCTCAGTAAATGGTGGCTACTCACCACCCCCATCAACATCACCATCACAGCAATAAGAACTCACTGGTCCCCACTGGTCTCCAGCCCCTGGCTCTGATAAGAAGTGAGCCTGTGCTGAAGAACACCATCAACCACTGGTCTGATAAGCTAATAACCCGAAGGTGTTCAGGGGTGATAAGGAGTGGATGTGTTACATGAGCCCCAATGACTGGGCCCCAGAGCAGAATGTTACAGTCTAAGGCAGGACTTAGGGAGATGTTTACAAAAGCCCCATGACTTGGAGAAAGAAAGTCTAACCTGGGAGTCCTGCAGCATGAGATAAGGCAATAATTACCATCATTGTAACAGCAGGCACATACATGGCGCCTTCCACATACTAGGTTCTTCTCTAAGTGCCTCACAGCCTTAACTTGTAACAACCTTATAAAGTAGGTGTTATTTATTATCTCTGTTTTACAGATGGGGAAAGGGAGACACAGAGAGGAGTCACACAGCTAGCAAACGGTGGTGGGAGATCTGAATGCTGACTCTGGGTTTAAGTGCTACACCATCCTGACTCTCCAAATAGCATAGATAGTGTAACGGTGAAGAGTGTGAGCCTTGGAGTGAGGTGGTCAGAGTTCACAGCCTGGCTCTCCCTGTGTCCCAGCTTCCTAATCTGTACAATGGGGACGAAACAACGGCACATACTGTCAGTAGTGAGCTTGCTGGCTTATGCAAATCACTTAGCCTCGCATTGGGTGCATAGTAAGCATTTGTAACTATTATCCCATGGGTACCACTTGTTAGCTGTGTGACAAGGGGCAAGACTGTTCCCTCCTGCTCCGGCCAGCTGCCTCTGTGGGTTTAGCTCTGTGTTCCCACTCACCCTTGCCACTCCCTCTGGCCTGCAGACACTTCAGCACCATCAGCTCTGAAGCCAAGCCTAGCTTCTGCCCTCAGGCTCTGGGGGGACCTCCACACTCTGCTCCCCACAGCTGACTGGGAAGACCTCTGCAGCAAAAATGGGGACCACCCTTGGAGCCCCACAATACCTTTCCCTCCCCATAGCCTCCAGTCCTACCCCATCCCTGCAGCAGCCTGGGAAGAGAAAAAAATATTTCCCAATCAAAGGGGCAGGATTTGGGAGTATTTACATGTCAGGCAAAGCCCCTGTTATCTTTCAGTAACTCTCCTCCCTGTTTCTGAGGAATATGGGAGGAACTGGATGGTAGTGAACAGTGCAGGGTCCAGGCTGGTCCCCCAATGTGGCAGCCTTAGTGCAGGCTCTGTGGTAGATTGTTATAGTAATGCCCTCAATGAATCATTCCTTCCAGTATAGACTCCTCCCACCTGGGTCAGGCCTTGTGTTTGCTTTGGTCTAGGGGCCATTAGTAAACCTGATATCAATACAAGCAGAGGCTTGAAAAGCCCCTGCACACTGGGGCTTGCTCTCTCTGTTACTGTGGTAACTCTTCTGCTGCCATGTGAAGAAGTCTGGGCTAGTCTGCTGGCACCACATGGGCTAGCTGCCAGCCAGCACCAACTGCCAGACATGTGAATGAGGCTGTCTGAGGCCATCCACCCCAGACAACCCTCCAGGCCAGACACGTATCAGTGACCCACAGTGAAATCAACAGAACAACCACACTGCTGAGCCCAGCCCAAAGTGCTAAACCACAGGATCATGATCATAAGCAAATTCAGTGGCTACTGTTTTTAAGGATGGTTTGTTTTGCAGCAACAGATAACTGATATATTCTGCTTTCCATAAGAGTCTCATAGGCACCTCAACCCCAAGCCCAGAATGAACATATCACTGTCCATTTGCCCACAAGCTGCTCTTCCCCATGTCTCTCATTCCAGGAACTGGCACCTTCCTCTCCCAAATCACACATCTGAAGCCATGCTTAATTTCTTCCTCATTTTCACCAGTGTAGCTGATTTTATCTCTTAAATATTTTTTTAAAGATTTATTTTATTGTTTTTGAGAGAGACAGAGACAGAGAGAGATGGAAAGAAGGAAGAGGGCCCAGAGCAGTCTCCATAGTTGTACATCATCAGTTTCTGACATGGTTTCCATCTGCACAGGTGGACGAGGGCTGCACAGGGCAGTAACTGGGCTAGGGGCCTCCTGCATGGAAAGCATGCCCCCTCGAGCCAGGGACCGAACCAAGGGGCAAGAACTGAACTGGGGGCTTCCCACACAGGAAGCACACCCCAGTTCAGCATATGGGTCCACATGGGCTGGGGCTGGGATTAGATCCTCGGCCCCCAGGTCTGCAAAGCAAGCACTTAACCAGCTAAGCCATCTGGCTTTCCCAATATTTCTTTTTTTTTTTTTTTTTTTTTTTAAGATTTATTTTTATTGTTTTTGACAGACAGAGACAGAGACAGAGAGAACGGGGAGGGCCCAGAACAGTCTCCATAGTTGCACATTATTCGTTTTTGCACATAGTTTCATTCCACAGGTGGGAGTGGGGCTGCACAGGGCAGGAACTGGGCCGGGTCTTCACCCCAGTAAGAACTGAGCTGGGGGCACTCCCCAGTTCAGCATATGGGTCCGCATGGGCCGGGGTGGGGATTCGATCCTCGGTCCCCGGGGCTGCAAAGTGAGCGCTTAATCCACTGAGCTATCCTGGCTTCCCCCCAATATTTCTTGAATTAATTTTGCTTCTCCTTCACTTCCCCTGACCATTTGGTATCATCACTGGTCATCCAGACCAGTGTTCATCAGAGTAGGGAACACACACCTCACAAGATATTCTAGATATTCATAGGGGCCCTGGAAGAAAATAGTAGCACCTTTATCTGGTTTTACTTATTTTTACTAAAGAAAATAAGAAAGTTTACTAACAGTAAAAGCTAATACTCTTATTAGACTATATGTATTTATAAATATTTCAGTCCTTTCAACAGCTTAATGAAATAAGAACTATCATCATGTCATAGAGGTTGAAATATAGGCAGAGAGGTTGCGTAAATTGCCCAAGATCTCACAGCTAAGAAGCAGAGGCAAGAGTTGAATCAATCTAACTCCAGTAAGTCTCAAAATTTCATGTGCATTAGTCATTTAGAGGATTTGATAAAATGCAGATTGCTGGGCCCCAACTCTAGAGTTTCTGATCAGTAAGTATGGACTGGGGCCCAGGAACCTGCATTTCTAACCAGTTCCCAGGGGGATGCTGAGGCAGCTGATCTGAGGTCCACACTTTGAGAACCACTATGTAGGCTATTCTACCTCGAAAGGCAAGGGGTGAAGTTTGCAACTCTTCAAGTATTTAATTTTCAGATTAACCCAGAAGCCTTCTTTCACTTGCTTAGGATGTTAGAAAGTTTAGAAGCTGTTCTAGCTCTGGAAGGTGCCCTCAGGGAATATTGGGCCTCTGGGAAGGAGTTGATCTGTGTCTTTTCATATTCATCATGTTGCAACTAATGGTATTTTTTCTTAAATTTAACTATTTGTTGTGGAAATTTTTAAGCATATGCAAAAACTGAGAAAGTAGCATGGTGAACCTCCCCTACCCATTCCCAGTTTTGATGATTGTCGCACAGGGCCAACCAATCTTGGTTTTATTATCCTTCTGCACTTGTTTTTTCTTTTTCTTTCTTTTTTTTTTTTGGGCATAAAGCAGACCCCAGACATCATTTCATTTCAATATGCTTCTCTACCAAATAAAGCCTTAAAAAAAAAAACCCACTATGCTAATTATCACACCTAACAAAACTAACAATACCTGTATATCAGATAATGTTCATGCTATCTGCAGATTTTCCAATTGTCTCAAAAGTGTCTTTTTTAGAATTGGCTTGTTTAAATAATTGAATGTGGTTGTCAAGCCCTAGCCTGGTCCACTCCAGTGAGTAGATACAATGGCTCCTGCTGTGCTCATGACCCCCCCTTTTCACATGGTTAACTCCTACTGAGCCCACAAGATCTGGCGGGGCAGTCACCTCCCTCCAGAAGCCTCCCCTCACACCACCGCTTCCTGTCCTGGGTAGTGGGTCCTCCCCTGTGCTTCCATGTAAAGAGTGTCAGAGGACACTTTATATCTCTGTAAGCAGCACAGCATAGGAGTGAAGAACACGGACCCTGGAGCCACTCTACAAAGTTAAAATACTGGGTCCTATACCTATTGGTTATATGACAAGTGACTCAATCTCCCTGTAAAATGGGGCTGGGAAGCATAATGATTAAGTGCATGGAAACTAAAACAAGGATGCTGAAACGTAAATATGCTATGCTATTTCCAGCTGAGCGATGTTAGGCAGATTACTCAACATCCGTGCACTTGATTTCCTCATATAAAAAACGGAGACCATAATAGTACCTATCTCATGGGATTATAATAAGAGTTCAATGTAAAGCATTTATAGTGCCTGGTATATAGAAAGTGCACAGTAAATATCAGCTCTAATTAGCATGTGTCTAGATCCCACACTGGATGTAATACAGGGTTGAATGAATAAATAAACGAATGCCTTGAATTACATTGTACAGGATTGAAAAGAATTAAAGTAAATGGGAATGAATTAAAATTGTGCTCAGGCTTTGTCTGTCTGGTAAGGGCCCCTCTGGGTCAGCCCGTTAAGTGGTATAGTGGCTTTCCTCCCTAAAGTCACCTCTATGCTCTACTTTCCACTGCTGAGGACCCAGGGGTGCCTTTCCTTTGCTTCTAGTTAACTAGTCAGTTAACATCACTTAGCAACCAGCAGGTACTCAACCAGACTCGTGTCACCATTATCTCAGCAATGTCACTCAAGGATGCCTGTCCATTATCATGAACAATATATTGGTCCACTGAGATGCTAGAAAACTCATCTCAATTTTTATAAAAAGCAAAAGCCACACTGCTGTGGACATTTGTCTTATTTACAGTTGTTCTCATCACTATCTGTAAATATTTTTATTCCTACACTCCCCTTCAGCCACACCTTATGGCTCTGGATTTGCAGACAGAATGCAGACTTCCCAGCCTCTAAGTTAGAAAAAGCTGGGTGTGGGAGAGGGGCATTAAGCTAAAGCATGGTACAGAAATGAGCAAGAGAGACCAAAACAGATAACAAAAACCAAAAACCCACCAACAATGTAAAATTCCTTGCTGCTAAGGAGAAAGAAGTGAAGAGAAGCAGAGACTTATGAAGATTATTTGGCAAAGGGAATTCTGGGAACACAGAAAAGGAGGCCTCTCATTCTGCCCTGACAAATCAGCGAGGGCTTCCTGGAAGAGACGATGCATGCCCACACTGGTCCTAAATGAGAGCCTACATTGTTGCCTGGGTCTTTGTGCAACCTATGAAAGGAGATGAGTGAGCACCTTTCCTTGGAGATTTTGTGGAAAGGAACTTCTGGCACCTAGAGGACTACAAGCCTCCTCTGCCCCTGCCCCTCCTATTTGCCTCTGTGGCCACCTCTCCTCTGGGCACTCACCTCCATAGGTCCCCATGAGCTTCTTCGGATCCTTTGAAGAACTGTCATATTTGGCGAAAAAGACAAAGACAAGAATGAGAGCCACCTCCAGCAATAAGGCCCACAGGGGCAGGTAGCACCGCAGAGACCGTGGGTACTTAGAGCCCATCCTGTGTCTGTCTCAGCAGTGGTTCCACCAGCACCAGGCATCACCTCTCTGTTCCCACACCCACTCCAGGGAGTGATGGGGAGACACCCGCCAAAAGCCTTATCTCAGGCTGCAAGGCTGTCTCTGCTGGCCTGCCTATGGAGTTAACACAGGAGCAGAGGGACGATGACAGGAAGGGAGAAGAATTACATTTATTTCAATATTCATTCATTCGTTTATTTATTCACTCAACAAGTGGTTGCTGCATTCCTACTACAGGGCAGGCACTGTGCTCAGTTTAAGAAGGCATTCATTCCCTTGGCACCCAAACGTAAGAATCTCCCTCATTCATTCCTTTAGTTTACCTTCACCATATTCTTGCAAGAAAGGCAAAGAATGAACCAACACTTCTATTTTACAAATGGGAAACTGAGGCTCAGAGTGAGCTTTGGATTTGCAAAATTTCTCTTTAAAACCTTACCACATGTCAGAGAGGTCCTCCAGTGAGCTGTTAAGAAGGATGTATTGAATGAGAATGAATGAATGAATGGATGAATAAATGAATGACTGAATTAGTGAATAAATGAATGAAACAAAAAACAGTACTAACCCTGGGGTGGACATAGACAAGCCCCACAGAGAACTAACTTCTCAGAGTTACACAGTTGAAATTATTTATATTTGAATCTGTATTTAAATCTACTTGTTTCTAAACCTTTTAAGGGTAGGTGGGTGTTGGAAAAAAGAAGGTTTGGGTCCTGCTCTAGTAAAAACCTGGCAGGAGTCCTTACCTAGTCCTAGGCTGAAGTTGCCTCCACCTCTGGTCACCTCCTCACAGAACAGCCCAGGACAGAGAGGCTTTGTTTAATAAAAGGAGGCACTCCCTGTAGTTGGCCTCTTCCAAACAGATTTGCTCAAAGGAGAGTTTCTCTTTTCCCCTCTGACTCTTGCAAAAGGCCTGTTTTCTGACTACAGTTCCAGATAGTCTGTCTGCAGGTTTGGTTTTTTTTCTTCTTTTTTTTAGGCTTAGGGTTATGGTTAGGGTCTATCTACAGATCTTCAAGGCAGGTCACCTGCTACAAAAAAAGGATAGGGGGTCTGGGGAAGATATGTCATAAAACAAATAGAGTTGAATATTGTTATTATTTTAAAGATTTCTTTTTATTGTTTTTTGACAGAGAGAGACAGAGAGAAGGGGAGGGACCAGAGCAGTCTCCATAGTTGACAACATTAGTTTTCCATATAGTTTCACCCCACAGGTGGGCACAGGGCTGTGCAGGGCAGGAACTGGGCCTGGAGTCTCCCGCATAGGCCCTGGCAAGAACTGAAGTTGGGCACACCCCAGCTCAGCATATGGGTCTGCATGGGTTGGGATTCGATCCTTGGGCTCCTGGGCTACAAAGCAAGTGCTTAACCTGCTGAGCCATCCCAGCTTCCCCTGAATATTGTTCGTTGAATCTAGGTGGGAGATGAGTGAATTCACTGAACAAGTCTTTCAACTTTTTGGTATGTGTTTGAATTTTTCATAATAAAATGTTGGAGCAGGGGAAAGCACTGTGTGCACCTGCTACTCTTGGTCTGAAACACTCCTCCCACCAGGTATCAGATCCAAGCACCAGGGGAATGGGGTCCTTTGGCTATTGTATCCTTAGCACCTGGTGCACGGTCCTATTAGCTGCTCAATAAATATTTGTTAAATGATTAAGAGCTGTCATTTCTGGAATGCCATGCCCTGAACCAAGACTTTTACATACACTGTTTCATTTAATCTTCCTCTCAAGCCTCTGAGTACAGGCATCACCACTCCTGTTTTACAGATAAGGAAACAGAGAGGTAGGTATACCCAAAGTAACACAGCTAATAAATGGCAGAGCTGGGACTCAACCCACATCCAACTGATGCAGTAGCTTATGTTGTTAACTGCTTCACAATTCTGCCTTGCATTTACTAAACCACTTGGTCCCAATTTCCTTATGAGTCAAATAAGATGAGCTGCTGTTTCCTTAAAAGGTTATTGTAAATGCGAGATTTTGTAGGCAGGTTTGGCACTTGTGTCATAGAAATGAAGGGGGGCAAGTGGTGCTGTGACTACGGCCTTCTGACCAGGCTTCCTCCAGGTGTAATGCATCAAGTCAGAGAGACTGCAGCTTTCACAGGTAATCATGCATTTTCCATACAAGCAGGGCTCTGTGAGAATACTGACTATGCCCTCCTCACCCGAGTTAAGCATTGTAAAACTCAGTCACGGGCAGTGACCAAGGAAGTAGGTGGGCCCTCCACTCCTTCCCTGGAAGCTTGTCCATGCCACAGGTATGCTCCTGTTCTGGGCATGCCTGGTTAAAGTATGGCTAAGTAAATTATTCACTTATTTAACAAACTTGAGCTTTGGAGTCAGGCAACTTGGGTTCAAATCCTGCCGCTGCTGTGTGACCTTGGGTAAGATAATCAATATCTCTGAGTTTGTTTTATCTGTAAAGTGGAGAAAATCAGTGTCAATCTCATAGGGTGTTGTGAAGATTAAATGAGGCAGTGCACATAAAGTGTCAGATGTGTAGAAAATGTTCCATAATAATAATAATAATTATTATTATTGGATAAAATTGATATATTTACTGTAGAAAACTTTAAAAATGCAGGGGTGCATAAAACTTACATAAAGTGCCCATGATTTCAACATCTCCAAAAGGTAGCTCTACTTTTTTGCATATATCATATCCTTTCAGGTTTTTTCTATTCATGTAAATTTTTTGCCTTTTTATTTTTTCCCCTACAAAAATGGGTTTCTATAGCACATACTGTTTGGTCACTTGCTTTTTTCATGAACAGTATATCATAAGCAGTTTCCAAGCCAGGACAATCTTTCCACAGCACTGTAGCTTGCTGGCAAACAGCCCAGGCTCTGACACCAGACTGCTTGGGTTTGAATCCTCGCTCAATCACTTACTGTGTGACCTTAGGCAAATGACTCAACGGCTCTATGCCACAGTCTTCTCATCGGTAACATGATGTCAGTAATAATCTATACCCCATAGGTTGTTGTGAGAATTAGATCAAAATGCAGGTGGTACTTAGAGCAGTGACTGCACATAGTGCTCTGTGTCATTCTCCTTGCTACACTGACTTCTGTGGTAAGGATGTATGATCATTTGTTTGACCGGCCCCTTTTGTGAGATATCTGGGTTATTTCTATCCTGTTCCTGTTTTAAACACTACAGTGAACATCCTTCATTAACAGGGTTCTCTGGGGGATACAAATACATGTATAAGAGGTGGCCATCCCAACTGTCTGGACTTTTTTGTGGCTCCTGTGGGACAGGAACAAGCTCACAGCAGCCGGGCCAGCCTTGCTTGGTGGGTTTGAGGGGATCAAAGCTGCTGAAAGAGGTGGGTAATTCAATTTCCTTCTTTTGTGAATCAGAGTGTGATGGTCTCTCTGCAGGCTGTGCTGAGATTAGTTGAAGCTCAAGTACAAATTCCAACCTGTTGTCTGTCAGAAAGTCCCGGGAGAAGAGGAAGGACAGCGCTGGATTCCTGTCTGGTCCTTGATCTTTTTTTTTTTTTTTAATATTTTTATTTATTTATTTATTTTGACAGAGGAGAGAGAGAGAGAGAGATACAGAGACAAAGAGAGAACTGAACTAGGGGAGCTCCCAGTTCAGCACATGGTCTCGCACAGGCCGGGGCCGGGGCCGGGGCCGGGATTCGATCCTCGATCCCCGGCACTGCAAAGTGAGCGCCTAACCCACTGAGCCATCCCGGCTTCCCCGTTGATCTTTTTAATGAGAGCAAATAATGTTCCTTCCCTGTCTTACTCATCTATAAAATGTCCATTGCTGATCTCCTCTGGTTTCTGATCAGTGGTGGTGTGGGGAGCTAGGGGGCTCTGTGCAAGGCAGGAGGTCTGCCTCATCTCAGCCCAGTTCCATAAGCTTAGTATCCCAAAGGGCCATTTCAGGACTCAGAGAGAAAAGGTTGGCACTAGGCTAGACAGAGCCAAAGGGCTTGGGCTAGGGTGGGCCAGGAAAAGAGAGGGTCCAACTGGGGCAGGAGGAATGAGAGAGAAAGCAGTGGAGAAAGGCAGTCTTACTGTAGCCTGTCCTTGAGCTCTTGGCAAGGAGGCCGGCCATTCCTACCAACCTACTCCAGCCAATCACCAGATCAACAACCCTTACCATCAGTGGCCATTTACAGGCACCAGAGCATGTACCTATAGCCTCAAGGCTTGGTCTTGCTCAACTTGTGCCTTGAGCTAAATTGCTCTACCATACCAATTGCATGACCTTGTTTTCTCTGAGCCTCAGTTTTCTCATATGTAAAATGAAACTAATATGGCCTGTTTCAAAACATAGGGCTTGAAGTATCTCCAGAAGGGTTCTTGGCACAGAGTGGGCAGGTGACTTTACTAAGAACACCAGTGAGTTAGCATCTGAATTGGGACTGGAACCCAGACCTCCAGATTGCTTCTTCTTGGGCCATCACCCTGAGATTCTCTCTGTCCTTTCTCTGCTCCCACATAGCCCCATGCCCAACAGTATCACTTAGCCATAAACTTCATAGCTCCCAGCCACTCCACACTTCTGCCACAGTATAGAATGCCATTGTCATTAACCTGTTTGATGGCAGGTTAGACAGTGAGCTTCAGAAAGCTAGCATGTGGGAATCCGGGATGGCTCAGTGAGTTAAGCACTTGCTTTGAAGCCCCGGGGACCGAGGATGGAATCCCAGCCCTGGCCCGTGTGGACCCATATGCTGAACTGAGGTATGCTTCCCATGTGGGAGGTCCCCAATTCGGTTCTCGGACCCCAGTTCGGATCCTGGCTCGAGGGGCCATGCCTCCCATGCGGGAGGCCCCCAGCCCAGTTCCTGCCCTGCGCAGCCCCCGTCCACCTGTGTGGAACAAAACCATGTCGAAGATTGATGATGTACAACTATGGAGACTGCTCTGGGCCCTCCCCCTTCTCTCTGTCTCTGTCTCTCTTTCTGACTCTGTCAAAAAATAAATCTTTAAAAAAAAAGAAGAAAAGAAAGCTAGCAGGTGCCCCTAATGCCTCTATCATCTTTTCTCTGGATTACTCACCTATCCAATCCACAGTGTGCCATGGCACTGTCCTAGACAACAGGGACACAGCTGGGATGGGAAAAGATCACAGAAACGGCCCTTAACCTCATGGAGTTGGCTGTCTCAGTCTCTGGCTCAGGTAATCTGGAACCCTGCGGTCACGAAGATAAGGGCTATACAGATCTGGGGTCCCCATGGATTCTGGAGCCAGGATCTCACATGTACCTGTCCATCCTAGTGCCTTCAAGCCTCCAGCCATGTTGATTTAGTTTCTGCCTGTATCCTCCTCCATCAACCAATCTGCCTTTTTCTGCCGCTCCAAGCAGAACATTCCATTCATATTCTTTCACAACGATGGGCAGAGTTGGTGAAAGTTTGAGCTCAGTTTATCCTTGGCCACCCGATGCCACTTTATCATCATGCTGGAGTGGAGGTGAAGAATAAAGAAAAACAAGTATTCTGTTAACAGTAATTACTTGCTGTTACCTACTACATGTCTGGCCCTGAAAATTCATTATCCTGGAAGCCTTGAAACATACCTGTGTAGAAACATTGGCTCTGAGATATTCTGTTAACTTGCCCAAGCTAGTAAGTGGCCAAGCTGGAATTTCAACCGTAGTCTAAAAAACCAAGTACTCATGTCATTTTTCTTTTTTTTAAGATTTATTTTATTGTTTTTGACAGAGACAGAGAGAAGAGGGAGGGCGCAGAGCAGTCTCCATAGTTGTACATCATTAGTTGTGACATGGTTTCATTCCACACAGGTGGATGTGGGGCCACGTAGGGGCGAGAACCGAATTGTGGGCCTCCCACGTGGGAGAGGAGAACCTTCAGGTAAGAGCCATCCCTTCCTTACCAGTTGCCACACAATTCAGCATCTGGGCTTGCACCAGCGACTGCAGGACGGGCGGGGAACGAACCCCGGACCTTGCGATTGATTGCGAGGCAAGCACTCAACTGCTGAGCTATCCTGGTATTCCGCGCCCACCCCACCACCCCTAATTTTCTTTAATGGCATACTGTCGCCTTTTTCTCTTAAAAAAAATCTTTGCTATCTTTCCTAGTAGTGATTTTGCCATACCTACGATGCAGATGAATAATGAGAAGTAAATGAACAAATACATGCGAAGCATCAGCACAGTGCCTGGCACAAAATGCAGGCCGTGGGAGTGTTGGGTGAGAAGGGTCGCTGGCCGGGCGGCGCCGCCTCCTAGGAGCCCTCAGTTCCTGCAGCCTGGGGGCAGACACGCCTCCGACGCCGACGCTCGCCCGGTCCAGCAGGCGCGGTGCCCGCGGAGCCCGCTACCCAGCCCGCCCTGCGGACGTGGAGCGCCAGTGGCACCGCCCCACACACCCCGGCTGCCTCGCGCGACGTCGCGCGCACCCACGGCCCCCGCCTCCGTGACGTCTCACGGGGGACGGCCCACAGGGGCCCCGCCTCACGCTCCCTTCGATTGGCCGCCGCGCTGTCACCACGTCGCGGGAAGCTAGCAAGGTGCGAGTGTGTGTGTGTGCGTGGAGGGGGTGGGGGTGCTTTGTCATCCGTATCCCCATCGTGCGCGGACGCGGCCGGCCTGGCTGAGCGCTCCGGGACCCGCAGACAAGGCCCCTGGCGCTGCCCCCGCAGGCTTCGGGATGGGGAGGATGCTGAGAACCGCTTACATAATGACGCGACTGACCCGAGCACATGTCAGCGCAGAAAGAGCACATGCCGCAAACCCAGGCCTCCCGACTTCATTAGTGCTAGTGCTCTAGTACAGATTATAATGCAGTGAAACGTACTCCAATAATGACGAAACGTACCTTCGCAACAAGGCATAATATAGGATGTTATATTTATAGGGCCTATTTATAAGCCTCTATTTAACTCTTTTCTGATAGGCTCAGGTGCCGGCCCAGACACCCTATTCATTGGCGCATTTTTCTGTCCTTCAAAGAGGCGGGTTCTAGAGTCCGTTTTGGCTCAGCGGGCCCTGCGATTGGCCAGCAGTGGAGTAGCGGCGTCTTCGATTGGCCCCGAGGGCCGTCTGTCGGAGCTGAGGAGGCGGGGCAGGTTGCTGGCTGGTGCTGGGGCGGGCGGGCCCCGGAATTGTCATTTCTTTGTTTCCGAAGGCGGAGGAGGCTCTGAGCCCCCCTCCCCGACCTACCCCCGCCCCCGGGTGCTGGCTCCATGTCTGTGTGACTGGCCCCAGGGGTAGAGTCCAGGCCCGGCGCGGGGCGGGCCGGCGGCGGCGGCGGCTGAGCTGAGAGACGGCGGCGGTGGCTGTGTGGCACCCGGCCCCCCAGCGGGAGGATGAAGCGGCGGAACGCCGACTGCAGTAAGCTCCGCCGCCCCCTAAAGCGGAACCGGATTACCGAGGGCATCTACGGCAGGTGAGCGCCAGCGCCCACGCCTCCGCCGGCCTGGGCCCTGCGGCCCCGTGCCGCTCCGGAGGTGCCCGGCCCCGTTATGTAACCCTGACTAGGCCGCACGCCCGCGCCGGGGGCCCTCCTGAGGAGCGCTGCCCCGGGGGCCCTGGCCCGCCCGCCGGGGGTCCGCCCCGGGGGCGCGGGGTGTGGCCTAGCGCCGCCGGCCGGGCTCGGAGGGCGCGGCGGGGGCGGGCTGAAGGAGCGGCGGCGCCACCGTTGGGAGCGCCGGGCTCCGCCGGGGGGAGGGGCGGCGAGCCCCCTCCTGGCCCGCGACCCCGAGGTCGGCTCCCGGGACCGACGAGCCTGAAGTTGGCCACCCCAGCCCCGCGCTGGCTTGGGAGTCGCAGCCCTGAGGCGGGAGGCTCGAGGACCATATGCACTGGAGGGAAAGGCTGACAGAGTTGGGAACAGATTGTGGCCCCGCTGTCCCCCGGCAGACCGGGCAGGTGGTTACATTGGCCCTTTTTGTCCGCCTTCTGCTCTTATGGTACCTCAAACTTGGCACCCAGGGATGAAAGCTATACCCCCCAAATCGTAACCTGTAGCCCCACTCCAGACTCATAAAGAGCTGATGGTCATTTTCTCAACAAACATTTTGATAATTTTAAGCGGATCGTTTTCTCCGAACCTTTTCAAAGGGAATTTTTCGAAATTTGCAATTTTTTTTTTTTCCTCCAAAAGAAAAATAGTGTGGCTTTAAATAGAAATTGAATTCAGTACTCTGGAGGGAGAAGGCCAGTAGGTTCATGGGGCAACTTAGTGACAATCACTAAGCAGAATTTGTGTACGACTGCTATTTTCTGGTTCTTCTTAGAATGTTAATTCTAAATGGTACTTGCCTTGATAAAGAAATTATTTCAGTGGAGAAGTAATTAGTTTACAAAGGAGAATTCTCAGCATGTGGATATAGACTTAATTGAGTCCTCCTGGTGTTTCACAATTTAGCTCTTTTAGCTGTGGGACTTAGAGAAATATGTGAGGTTGCTAATGACACCTAAGTTCTCTTAGCATTATGGTACACCTCTCACATGCTGTTGTTTACACAGATGAAGTCATTGTTTTTCACAAGCAGCTGCCTGATGTGAACATTGAGGGTTTTCTTTATTTTAAGTTTTAAAGCGTTAAGAAGTCAATTAAAAAGTTTTTGGATATATTCTTATATAAAGAACCATAGATCATAGAAATAATTCATTCATTCAACAAATATATCCACTATGTACCAGGCCCTTTTCTAACTAGTAAGAGTACTGCAGGGAGTAAAACAGACCTGACCATTTTAACTAAAATTGTAAGAACAAAAGCAAACAACAAAAAAACATTTTTCTTACAGTTTTAATGATGGGGGAAAGGTCTCTTCAAGTTACATTATAATTCTTGAATTAAAAAAGCTTTTTTTCCTGACTATTGACAAAGATTTGAATAACTAAATATTAGTGATGTAAGAATAGAAAAAGTATATAAAACAGAGTTTAGTAGACCAAAGGCAACTATAGCATTGAATCAACTGCTATTTACAGTAACATATGATGATATGCCTCCATTTATAACAAGAAGATTGGAAAGTCCATATTGTTGATATATCTTTTGCTGTATTTTAACTTTGTATTTGAACAAATACGCCCAGTTTAGTACCTGCTTGATTGTAACCACTTAAATCAGTGTGAACCAACGTGAAGCAGTGAATTCATTAATGAAGATTATTTTACTGAAGTTCTTTGGAATTTGAATTCTTATGCTAAAGATTAAGTAAATACCTTATGCAAGGGATTTAGAGATTCATCTGTAAAATTTTAAAAAATCAGTGCTTCAGTTCTAAAATCTGTTTGCTTTCCTCTGTTTGGCATTAAGTTAAATGTTAATAAAAGACCTAAATATTTCTACCTGTTTTTCTTGTTGGAGCATCATATATGAAATGAGTGCTTTGGTTATTTGTTTCTTAGTTTATATTATGGAGTATTGGACTGAAGAACAAGATCATAGCTCCCCCCCGCCCCCAATTCTCTTTTTAAAAAGAGATTTATAAAATTTCTAATCATTTCTAAAGCAAACAGAATAAGTAGGCTAGTTATAAATTGTGGTATCTGAGAACTTGTGACTATCAGATTTATGTTGATGATGAAATTTAAGTCTACACTAAATTATTTTTCACACCATCTGTTGCCCATTTTTTCCCTCAACATCTGGCCAATTTTGGTCTCATTAACCAGCAAGCTTTGTTTTGTTTTGTGTTGTTTTTTTTTTTGAGACTTTTGACAGTTTGGATAACTACTGTTCACTCTTTCACAGCATATAACCTTTCATGGACTTACTATTTTCATGTTCTCAAGTCTGTACAACTTTTTGAGCTTTAGCATAGTAATGAAACAGCTGTTTTGAAGAGAGCGCTAGACTATGGGCATCAAGAGACCCAGGTTCAGACTCAGAATCCCAGCTCTGCCACTTTGGAACTGCAGGGCATCCGCAGTTTTGATCCTCAATTCTCTCATCTGTCAAATGAGTTTTGAGGACCAAAGAAGATATGTACAGTTTGTGAAACTCTAAACTCCAGCATGCTATAGAAGTATTATTTGCCATATTTTTTATTACATGTTTGGCTTATTCTTTAAGGAGGCAGGAAAGACTAAGATTTGGTACAACTATAAACAAAAGCTGCGCAGTTAAAACAAGGGTCAGTTGCTGCTTGGTCTTTTTGAAAAAGCCCTGTTGCTGATACACTTTTAATCATGGGCTCCAGTTCAGCAACTGACTGAGGTGATTGTCAAATGATATCATTATGTCATTAACGGCTGTCATAGAATTCTGTTTCAGGGGCAAGGTAGAAGAAAAATGGGTTTTGTTATTTTTATTTTAAAGATTTATTTTATTGTTTGAGAGGAGAGAGAGAAAGAGAAAGAAGGACAGAGAAAGAGAGAGAAGGGAAGAGGGCCCAGAGCAGTCTTTATAGTTGTACAACATTAGTGGTAACATGGTTAAATTCCACACAGGTGGATGTGGGACTGTGGTGTGGGTTGGGAACTGTACCAGGGCCTCCTGCATGGGAGGCAAGAACCTTCATTGCCATACCATCTTGGCAGTTACCAGTTGCACCACAGTTCAGCATATGGGGTTGCATGGGCTGGGGCTGGGAATCAAACCCTGGACCTTGCAATTGTTAAGGCAAGCGCTCAACCACTGAGCTATCCCAGCATCCCTAGAAAATGGGTTTTAGACATTATGTTAATGTTTACTACTTTTAAGATTTTTATTTTTATTGTTTTTGACAGAGAGAGAGATACAGAGACCGAGAGAAGGGGGAAGGCCCAGAACAGTCTCCATAGTTGCACATCATTTGTTTTTCCACATAGTTTCATTCCACAGGTGGGAGTGGGGCTGCACAGGGCAGGAACTGGGCTGGGGTCTCGCCCCGGTGAGAACTGAACTGGGGGCACTCCCCACAGTTCAGCATATGGGTCCACATGGGCTGGGGCCGGGATTCAATCCTTGGTCCCCGGGGCTGCAAAGCCAGCGCTTAACCCACTGAGCCATCCCGGCTTCCACCTAATGATAACGACTTTTAGATATATGCCAATCATTTGAAAATTGAAATATGTAGAAATATGTTATTACAGTTAATAACCAAGAATGAGAGAAAGGAAATAAGGATGGTGATCATCTTCTTTTATATAATTAAGAGCTAAAATTTAGTGTCATTTAAAAAAAGAATCTGAGCCAGCACAGAACCTGACAGAGTTGAAATTCAGTGCTCAGTAAGTGTTCAGTGAGTGAATTAACAAATAAATGAACAGAAGCTAATCAAATTCAGTCATTTAAGAACTGCATTGTTCAGGAAATTATGGAGGATACAGGATGACATAGTTCCTTGTCTTCAATTAGTTTACAGTCTAGTAGGTCATAATAATTCCCTCTTAAATTTGTACTGTGGTTTTGAGGTTCTAAAGAATTTCACGTTCTGTTCATATAGAAATATTTGTATTGAATTAAATTTGTTTGCTGTTTTAGTGGTTTACCTGATACAGTAACACCTTTATTTTGTCCTGTGTTCATTTTTGATGAAGTAGACACTAAATGAGGGAATATTTTATAACTCAAATGAGATAAATGTGAAAGTACTATGGAAGTTATGAACAAAAGTTATTAATAAGAAAAAGTAGAATGATTAATTCTACTTAACTGTTACATCTCAGGAGGTCCCTGGGTTTTCTTGCATTGATTCTGTCCCTGTGTCTGCCTTAACACATGCACCAGATACTCCAAACAGTAATATCTAATTACATGCATTAATTCTGCAGTTGAGATGGGGTTGGAGTTCTGTGTAGTTTTTAAAAGCCTGAAAGGGATTCTATGTGATTCACTCACCTTTCCACCTTGCCATATTCTCTACTGTCTTCCACCTGAAAGTTACTGACTTTACAGTAGGAAGATGAGGAGATAGAGTGTGGTAAGTATAAGACAGAGGCAGAAATATTTATGTTCAAAGTCTCTGCAGTTAAAATTGTTACTTATCTCAATAAGTATAATAAAAATTTTTAAGGAGTGTTTTAAAGTTTAGGAAACTATATCTTTGTTACTGGTGATTGAAAGAAGCACCTCTTCACTTGTGAATTTATGAATACTTCCTGTCATTGTGCTGTGTTCTGCTTCTAACATGTTGCCTAAAGCTTAGGCAGTGCAATACCGGACCTGACTCTATTTTTACAGTTTAATGCCTTGAAACTAGGACTTCCATGGTATACTCATATATGATACATTTTCCCATTTTTATTTCACAGAAGAGTTTTCTGGCCCTTGGCTTTTTAAATGGTCAAAGTTTGTGTCCTTCTCAGCTTCCTAATTTCCTTTTTCAGACCCTTGTCTAAATTATATAGTCTCCAGAGATTTCACTTTACTGCTTTTCCTGCCTCCTTAATGATATTTCCTAAGCCTAGTTTTAGACTCCTTTGGGCTATGCTTAATAAAGCCCCTGGAGGCTGGCATGACCCTTGGCTGGCTTGATTGTACATGTGTTCTGTAACTGAAACCCCAGATACCAATGTTGCAACCTCACAGCCTAAAAGCACTTTGGTAATCTTGGTAGACTTTAACTTCAACAATGCTGGACTTGACATAAAAGTGATAAATTCAGTATTGTTTTAGAGAGGTGTTGGTACAATGGGGTAAGAACAATGGAGAAACTGAATTATTTTCATTTAACCAGTGAGTTGTTTTGCTAAACCCTTTTATTTGTATTATAGTTTCTATGAAATACATTTAAACAAATCTGTCACACTGGAATTTTGTACTTAATTTTTGCTAGTACTGTACTACTTAAAAAAAAAAGTACTTTCTTCCAACTTTCATTTATGATTCTTCTTTTCGGAGCACTCTTGGCAATTCATTCAATTTCACTAGATTTTTTGAAAATCCCTTTAAATTACTTATAAGAGTTAAGGCAGGGAAAGGAGAGAACATGATATATTTCAGATTATTTGCTTAAAAGCTTCCTGTTTTAACAGGGATATTCTTCTTTTTCTTCACATTGATTCCTAATGGCCTTCCTCAAACCCCACTAGATTTTGAGATTGATTTTAATGATAGACTTAATAACTTAATAATTTCTTTTTACTTTCTTGTTATATACCTATATGCAGTAGACCCAATTCGTATTCTATAAGCACTTACATTTCCAGAGTCTTTTCTTTGGCCATTTCTCCCAGGTCTCCCTACTAATATTAACCTTTTGGAGTTTTAGATGTATGTATATGTGTTTTGTTTTGGCATTTTCTAGGCTACCATCCAGGTAAAACTTAAGGGTATATAACAAGATATAACTTGTAGAGTATACAAAGACTGTCTGGAAAAATTCCAGACATAAATGTCTGTGTTTTTCATATTACGTGGATGGATACTTTCTGGACAGCTTTTGTATATCTTACGGAATCTGGAGGATAGGATAAACATTTTACCAACATGGTTAAGACCTCAAAGTGAAATACTGTAATTGGGTTACTTTTCCTGATGAAATTTAGTGTGCTCTTTAAATATACTGATTACTGTATTCTCTAGGCTTACTGGATTTGGATGTACTTATTTTAGTTGGATCATTTTCAAGAAATAGTTCCAGAAGAAAAGTAAGTTTTCTGTGCATGCAAGCTGCATAAGTGTAATGGTACATACCAACAGTAGCAACACATATTCTTTGCTAGACTCTTTTTTCCATCATGGATTTCTTCAAATACCCAAGTGACTATTTCCTCAAAGTCTCTTATGTTCAGGCACATGCATCCTAGTAATGGAAGCTTTCAAAATGTAATCAACTGTTAGAGTATATTCATTGAGGCTTTATATCTTTACTTTGGCATTTAAATACCGGTAGCTAACATCAAATTGACCTCAGCTCATCAACCTTCTAGAGAAAGTTGGAAGCCCTTTCATAGCACTGGCCTTAATTTCTTTGTATTTTTTCCTATGCTGCCCTTAAGGACGATATGCTCACACTGAATCATAAGATTATGACATAAGAAGTTATTTATCTCTCATGCCATCTCCTCTGTTGCCTTTTCTTTTTTGAAGATTTTGCATTTAGTGGATTTAAATCATGCATCCACTTCACTTCAGGTATACATGTAGATATCAGTGATTCATTTTAGCTGTTTGGGATCTGTTTCCTCCCCATTATAGGAGAGAGGGCTAGAAGCAATCTTACTCTTTTTAAATTGTGTTATTACTTTGTTCGCCTTCAAAACACCTTTAAAAAACAAATAAGCTGCTCAGTACAAAAGTCATTATGCCTTATAGTGAGGATCTTGAACTATATAGTGAGAATGAGTACCATGTTCATGGTCATACAAAAATCCATACAAAAATCCTGTCTCAGATGAGAGAAATACAAGACTGGAGTCTTTTCTCAGATATAGTAAGTATTATTTTCTTGACTTTTTCTAGGGTTGACAAGCAATACCTCATGGTTCTTTGTGTTTCTTTTTTAAAAATGAGTTGTCTTTTTATTTTTAAATTACATGTCTATTACAATGACCATTTTGGAAGTGTGAATATTGTTGTAAAGCAGTCATAAGTTGTCCCATCTTTAGTGCCATTGTTATTCCTGCAGATATTCACAGTATGTTTACAAATTCATAGTTTATGAATTAAGATACTGAGGGTTTATTATGTCATAAAGTGCACCTGCTCATTTAAAACAAACTTGGTTCTCTTGGAGAATTGAAGAATTATATAATTTGAATATGTATGAAGGAAGAGACATGAAGAAGGAAAATAATATTTATTGAGCATCTAATATGAGATAGGAAAGTCCAGTGTGATGGGTAAGCATACAAGGGCTGTCCGGAAAGTATCCAGCAATGTAAGTGTTCTCATTATATTGACAATGGTAGGATTTTTTTCTGGACAGACCTCTTATAAGCTTTAAAGTCATATAAATTTGGATTCAAGTAGTGTCCCTGACACTAGTTGTGTGATCTTAAATTATTTATCTGCTATAACTGTCAGTTTTCTCATCTGTAAAATGAAGGTAGTAAATAATAGCACCTACTGTATAGGATTATAATAAGGATAATTGAGGTAAGTCACATAAAATACTTAGCAAAGTGCCTGACACAGATGAATTGCTTAAAAAGTTATTTGCTGTTACTACTGTTGTTATTACATTTTTATCTTCATTCTCTTACTTAGTTCCAGTAGGGTATTATCTTTGGTTTCACTGTGAGGAAACCAAGGTTGCTAGAGGTTTAATTACTTGATAGAGACCCATATCTGTATAACCCCAAAGTCTGTCCGCTATGTTTTTACAGTATTGTGCAAGTTCATCCTTTCTGAATGGTGTTTATGTGTAATAACTCATATGATCCTTTCAAACTCTCTCCTTTGTGCACAGAAAGTGTCATTATCTTAATTTCTCAGGTGAACAACAGGTACCAAAGTGTCTTATGCAAGGCCATTAACTTTTTTTTTTCTTCTCAAAATGAGAATCTCTCCTCTTTAAAATAAATCAGTATAGACATGACAACAATGTGATCCTAGACCAGGATCTATCTGTCTGTGTGTCTGTCTGTCTGTCTATCTATCTATCTATCTATCTATCTATCTATCTATCGCTGTAAAGGACATTAGTGAGATAAATTACTGAAATTTGAATAAGGTCTATAGATCACATAATAGTACTATATTACTTTTAATATCCTGATTTTGATAATTGTGCTGTGGTTATATAAGAGACTATCCTTATTATGTCTGTAAATTATTTTCAAATGGTTTAGAAAAAAAATATGTCCACATGCATAGGGAGAAAATAATAACCGAAACTTGATAAAATGTTTTTATCATTTGTGAAATATGGGTGAAAGATACTTATATAAGGGAATTCTTGTACTAGTTATGCAATTTTTCTAAAAGTCTGAAATTATTTCAAAATGAAGAATTAAAAAGTAACATGCTTGTTATAAAAATAATTAAAGCAATATAACAGTGTGTAAGTATAATGTAAAAGACCTTTAGTACTCCTGTTCTGGGATAATCACTGCTACATAATTTATAGTTCCTTCTTCTATATAAGCAAATGTGTGTATTTCTTTCTTAACAAAGATAGGATTCTGTTTTACATAAGTTTTTTTACTTTCTCCTCACTTAATTTGTTCATTTATTTACATAGAAATTTTTTTTTTTGGCAGCAACACAGTATTCCACATAGAATTCACTGTTCTCTGCAGTCTCTTAACTCATTTCTATGCTCTTTCAGAGTGTCTTGCAGCCTATTTCCTGTTCCTTGGGTTTCTTTCCTCTAAAATGGTAGTAACTACCCCACCTATTTCATAGCTATAAGGATAAAATGAAATAATATGAAGTGTGGTTAGGTAGATGATTATTACTATTGAAGATATGAAGTGTAATACTTGATTTGTTTATGAAATGAATTTTTAATGTTTATACAACATTAACATGTTTTTTTAGGGCTTGTGGGTTGTTTTTTTTCCCCTAATGTGCTTTTTAACCCCTCTGCATCCTAAACCTCATAGAGTCCACACTATTGTTTCTGAAGCAGAAAGAAAACTCCAAAATTCTCCAGTTGCATTAGATTACAGTATTTGTCCTTGATACCTGTGTAGCCTATGTAATCCTTTATAAAAATACTAAAGCATACAACTCTTAAAACTTTTTGATTTCCATTCTAGGTTTATTATTTTTTTTAATTGGGCATATTTCACACTGGTAGATTTGTCATTGCAGTGACTGTGTATGTATGTATATATGTATAAGTGTGTGTAAAAAGATTCTCTTTGCAGTCTTCAGGAGATCTAGAATAGAAAAAGAGAAATATGGAATAGCTTATTACATCTTCTCAGGCTGTTTCTCTTTTCTGGATTTTACACAAGGATGTGGTTATACAACAACACTGATTTCCAGTCCATTTTATCTATAGGTTCATGCACAACTTTCTGGTAGCCCATCATTTCTCAAACTTTATTTTTGTCTCAGGACTGCTTTATACTCTTTAATTATTATGACTTCCAAAGTGCTTTGGTTGTGTGGGTTATATCTATCAGTATTTACTGTATTAGAAATTAAGACTGAGAATTTTAAAATAATTGCTAGCTCATATAAAAATAACAATAATAATCCATGAGAAGAGTGATGTGGTTTTACATTTTTGCAGATTTCTTTAATATCTGGCTTAATAAAAGACACTTTGAGAACCTCTACTATAGTCAAAGCCAGTGGCAGGTATGCCAAATAGAGAGAGAATCTGACACCCAGAACAAGGCTGATTAGATTCATTTCTTCCTAATGAAGAACAGTCAGAATAAATTGGGAGGCGGTGCTTTTTAATCCTTCAGGCAGAAGCTGTATTTATCTTTGTTGATGTTGCTTTGTTTAGTACCCTTTCCAGCCACCTGCACATCATCTCTTTCTCTATCTTCATCATAAGTGTGTACTTTGATAAGAGCACTATTGTTGGTCCTAAACACTCTTGTGCATTGCAGGTCATTCATTCAATAAATGTTTGTTAAGTTCTTGCAGTGTGCAAGGTGCTGTGTTGGCCACTGAGGATAAAGTGGGGAACAAATGGGCAACTCCTTTGTTTTTGAGGGCTTTACATTTAAACAGTTACACAGAATATTATTCAGTTATAATTTTGAATTCTTATGGCACAGAATGCTATCTATGTGAGTATATAATGGGATAAATGTCTTTACCTTGGGGTCAGGGAGTGTTTGTTTTGTTTCCTGAGGAAGTGATGTTTATACTATGTGCTGAAGGATGAGTAGCAATGAAAGTGTACCACATTTAGTTTAAATGGTACTTAGGTAGGGATCTTGTCTGTGACTCAGAAAGAAATGTAGAAAAATGGAAGAATCAACCCTGAACAATTTGAATGTTCCCAGTGGAAGAAGGACAGCTAACAGTTTGAAGATAAGTACTGATTATCTGAGCAGATCATTGTCTTCTTTCTGTGACATTGTGGAATTCAGTGGAAGTTCTATGACAATGAGAAGTTTATATGATATAGACCAGTACTTCTCAGATTTTAATGTGTACACAGGTGGCCTAGGGATCTGGTTAAAATGCAGGCTTAGATTAAATAAGCCTAGGGTGGGCCCTGAAGTACTGCTTTTCTACAAAGCTCATACACGATGCTGATGCTGTTGGTCCATGGACCACATTTTAAGTAGCAGGACTCTAATTACCGGTATATGTATTAAGACTTAAGCATCCTGCTGGACATGAGGCTGGGTGAATATGCCAAAGGTGATGTCCAATAGGAAGAGGTATTAGATAACAGAGAAGACAAAGCAGTTTGGTGCAAGAAGTATCATGCTACATACTGAAATGCTAAAAGCAATTCACTTATTATTACACAGAAGGTAGGAAGGCTAGGGATTGAGATAGATGGCCACTAGCACAGCCAGCAAAATATTCCAGTTATTTCTGTGGTGAGGAACAAGTAAACTAAATGGCCATTAGTCTGCCTATGGAAAAGGTCAGGTACTGAGGATTGATGGCCACTCCCTGGTAATTATATGGACTCCAGAAAATTAGCTAAGTGACATGTGGCTAGAGGTACTAGAGAGAAGGTACACTTTGCTTGGAAAAAGAAGAATGTTGAATATAACTTTTCATTAATCATAGGTGCTTCATCCATAGATGGAGGGTATTGCTAAATAGATTGGGGTAAAAAAATAATTGTAAATGGCAAAAGTAGAAATAGAATGGGGGTAGTATCTTACAGTTATCCACTTTAAAAAAAATCACACCATTAAGCCTAATAATTGCACATGTCTTCTTTATGACACTAACACCCAGAATAGAAACTTATAAGACCATCCAAAAACATTACTGGTGTGCCCTTGTTTCAATATATGGAAAATATCTTTTTGTTGTAGTTCTGCTTTTAGATTTTTGTTCAAGATGTTTTGTAGTTCTTGGTAAATTTATTTGGATCAGAGAATTAAAGTAACATCAAGTTAGCGTAAGTCATATTTTGAACTATGTGTAAAATTTTTAATATTTAATTATATTTTCATAATGGTTTAAAAAATACTTTGGAGGGAAGCTGGCTGGGATGGCTCAGTGGGTTAAGTGCTCACTTTGCAGCCCCGGAGCCCAAGGATTGAATCCCGGCCCCGGCCCATGCGGACCCACATGTTGAACTGGGGTGTGCCCCCAGTTCATTTCTTGTTGGGGCCTTTGCGGGAGGCTCCAGGCCCAGTTCCTGCTGGTGAATATTCAAACAGTTAATCACATCAATATTGGAATATTTGTATTGCGAAACACCATGCAAAGCTCTAACCCAAGTCAAAGTGAATTTTAAGTATTTCCAATTTATATATCTTAGGAAACTATTTTTATATAGTTAATGAACTAGAAGAACGGATTTTAATTATAGGTTATATGAAAAAGATTTTTTTTTATTCATGCCCTTACCTTGTTTTGAGCTACTGCAACTGTTAGATATGTGTTCAGATTGGCTTGTCAGAGTATGTTTCTATTTATCATAATTCCAGGGGGAACTGGATGTACACATTTATTATAACTTGGCCAGAGTGAGGCGCTTTAGGGCAGGGGTGTCAAACTGGCAGCCCGCGGGCCGCATGCGGCCCCAAGGTAATTTTTTGTGGCCCACGATGCTCTGAAATAAAATGAAAATAGAAAAAATGGTTATGAAGAAAATAGTGCTTAGGGGAGATCGAGGCAATACCTTACACACAATTCCCTCGTTAACCCTTTAACTACTGAAGACAAGTATACACGTGGCCCAGTGCCTTTCCTGGGGGCCTGTGGGAGTGTATAAATGCGCTGACTCAGTTCCGGTGATATTTGTAAATGTGATGTGACCCGCGTGAATCTTGCCTGTTGTACCAAATGACCCGTGTTTTGAGTTTGACACCCCTGCTTTAGGGTATTTTTTTTTTTTTTTTTTTTTTTTTTTTATCACCCAAAGAATCAGGGCAGTTTTCTTTAAATATTTATTGGGGGCGGGCACGACATTTTCAATGGCTAAGTGTTTTTAGCAGGTAAGTGTTGTTAAATGTACAGAAGTCTCTTCACGCCATAAATTCGTAGGGAATGGGCTCCAGCAGCTCAGGCTCCTTCCCGTTGGTTCTGACAAAGTGTGCTTCCCGGGGTGGAGCAGGCTGGCGCTTCAGCTGGACCCAGGTGCCTTTTTCTTTGGCTTCCTTCTTTTTTTGATCATTTTCCTTCAC
>PVKE010004348.1:0-17204 GCA_004027555.1 Craseonycteris thonglongyai
TCCCCCTCCCCTCGCCCCCTCCTCTCTCCCCCCTTCCATCTTTGAAGCCGACAACAGGAGCTCCAGGCCTCATGACACCATCTCTTTGGTTCTGTGCAGCCAGGAAAGGTTTGCTTCTTTGTGCTGAATTGGGCCCACATGTGAACCTCCCTATCTCAAGGTCTTTAACCTTCATTCCATCCATCTGCTAAGTCCCTTTTGCCATGTACGGTCTCGTTCACAGGTTCTGGGGATTGGGATGTGGACATTTTGAGGACCCATTATTTTGCCTCCTCTAGATGCACAATGAAACATATCATGACCATTTGTAATAAGAGAGATGGCTAAGAGTTTAATGATTTTTCTTTGTACTGTTTCTTTTTCTTATAAAATTGCTTCATTCTCTTTGAACAACTCAGTCTGAAGCCTTGATCTCTTGAAGGTCTTTATGAGGAACACAGGGTCAACTGTCAGATTCAAGGACTTTTCTTTAGCTCCTTTCTCGTAGCTGAAGGTTTGACTATCCCGAAAAGACACTAAATGAGTACATATTTCATATTCCCACAGGCCTGATCGGAGCTGGGAAGGAATGACCAGAATGGGATCAAATGCCTATTCCCCACTAGAGAATTGCATGTGTTAAAATGTTATTACTGAAAAGAGGCAATTGAAATTCCTCTGAATGAATTGTCTGGGATAGATATCTTGATAAAGGTGTTGCATCTGGTCTGGCAGGAGGCTATAAAGGCCAGTTCATGTATAGACACAATAAATGAAATGTAATACCTGCAAGGAGGCAGGTGAACTTGTACATTCACTCAACAAAGACAATGTACCAAATGCCATTCTGTCACTGGGCATACAGTGGAGAGCATGACTTCCTGCCTTCCTAAGTCTACTGGAGGAGACTGATTTATCCAAAATTTATTATATATTACTTATGTTATAATGTCAGGTCGAGATATAGACTATGAAGAAAAATAAAGCAGGCTATGTGGGTAGAGAGTGATGGAAGAGGTGCTAATTTTGGATGAGGCAGTTTTAAAAATGCCTTAAATTAATTTTTTTTTCTTTTAAAGTAATTATAGACTCACAGGAGGTTGCAAAGAAATCTGTAGGGAAGCCCCATGCATTTTCCCTAATCTCTCCCAAGGTTAACATTTTATGCAATTATAGTAAAATATAAAAACCAAGGAATTGACATTTGTGTAATTCATAGAGCTTATTTAGATTTCACCAGTTACACATGTACTCATTTGAGTATGTGTGCATAGTTCTATGTAATTTTATTGTAAGTGTAGACTTGTGTAATCATCACTATGATCAAGGTACTGAACTTCATATATGAATTATACTCAATAAAGCTATAACAAAAAAAAACTCCACTGGGTGATCAACACAAGAGATGTCAGTGTTACCTCTTTATAGCCACACCCATCCTCCCCACCATCACTAGCCCCTGCCAACCACCAATCTGTCCTCCAGCTCTATAATAACGCTATTTCATAAAGGTTGTGTAAATGGAATCATGCAATCGTTATCTTTTTGAGATAGGCTCTTTTCATTCAGCATTGTTCCCTTGAGGTCCATCTCAATTGTTATGTAAATTAAGTTTGTTCCTTTTTATTTCTGAGTAGCAGTCCATGGTATGGATGTGCCACTCTTTGCTTAACTACGGTATTCACTCATTAAAAGATACTTGGTTGGTTTCCAGTTTTGAGCTACAACAAATAACGGCTATGAACATTTGTGTATAAGTTCCCGCGTGCAAATAAGTCTTCATTTCTCTTGGCTGTATGCCCAGGAGTGTGATTGTTGGATTGCGTGGAAAGTTATGGATAGTTTTGTGTGTTTTTTTCAGAAACGAACAAACTGTTTTCTAGAGAAGCTGTGTCATTGTACATTCTCTGGCGATGTGGGAGTGGTTCAGTTTTCCACAGCCTTGCCAATGTTTGGTGTTAATCACTGTTTTTCATTTCAGCCATTTTGGTAAGCGTGTCAGGATATCTCATTGTGGTTTAATTTGTATTTCCCTAGTGACTAACGGTGGTGACTATCTCCTCGTGTGTTTATTTGGCACCTATATATTCTTTTTGGTGAAGTGTCTGTACATACCTTTTGCCCATTTTCTAATTGTAGTGTTTGTTTGTTTTTAATGCTGAGTTTTGAGAGTTCTTTATATATTCCAGATACTAGGCCTTTGTCAGATCTGTAATTTGCAAATATTTTCTCACATTCTGTAATTTGTCCTTTCGTTCTCTTAATAGTGTCTTTCTTTTTTTTTTTTTTAAGATTTATTTTTATTGTTTTTGACGGAGAGCGAGAGAGCTACAGGGACAAACAGAGAGAAGGGGGAGGGCCCGGAACAGTCTCCATAGTTGCACATCATTGGTTTTTCCACATAGTTTTGTTCCACAGGTGAGTGCGGGGGCTGCACAGGGCAGGAACTGGGCCGGGGTCTCACCCCGGTGAGAACTGAACTGGGGGCACTCCCCAGTTCAGCATATGGGTCCACCTGGGCCGGGGTGGGATTTGATCCTTGGTCCCCGGGGTTGCAAAGTGAGCGCTTAACCCACTGAGCCATCCTAGCTTCTTCTTAACAGTGTCTTTTGCAAAACAAAAGTTTTTTAAATCTGATGAGGTCTAATTCATCAATTTTTCCTTTTACGAGTGATTCTTTTAATGTCAAGTCTAAGAACTCTTTATTGAGCCATATATTCTGCAAATTTTCTCCTACATTTTTATAGAAGTTTTGTAGTTTTTTGTTTACATCTAAGCCCACAATTCATTTTGAGTTAATTTTTGTACAAGTTGTAAAGTTTAGCTTGAGTTTCATATTTTTGCTTATGGATGTCTAATTGATCCAGCAGCATTTGTAGAAAAGGTCATCCCTCCATTGCATTTCTTTTGCTACTTTGTCAGAAATTAGTTAGGCACATTTGTGGTCATTTTTCTAGTTTCTCTATTTTGTTCCATTGATCAATGTATCTGTTTTTCCACCAGTACCACAGTGTCTTGATTACTGTAATTATATAGTAAGTCTGAATATCGAGAAGTGATTCTTCCCCTTTTATTCTTCTTTTCCCCATCTAGCACCATTCTTGGCCATTCTAGCGCCTTTTACCTTCTATATAAATTTTAGAATAAGCTTGTCTGTTCTATGTCTACAGAGAAATACTGAAATTTTGATAAAAACTATGTTAAATTGAGAGGTTTAGGGAATCAGTACAAATCCTATACATATTGTTGTTAGATTTATACCTCACTGTTTCCTTTTCTTTGGAGCAATTTGTAAGGAATGACTTGTTGAGGAGGGATATTTGAACAGAGACCTGAGTGAACATGAGAACATGACAGTGAATGTAGTGTGAAGTCCTAAGATAGGAGAGTGTTGGTATGTGTAAGGACCAGCAAAAAGAACAGCATGTCTGAGATGGAGGGAGCTAGAAAAAGAGTAGCAGCAAATGAGATCCAGGAGGTTGGGGAAGTCATGATGAGATTCAGAGTTTTACTCTAAGTATTATGAGAAGCCATCAGGGAGTTGTGAGCACAGGAATAATAGAATCGGATGTGTATGTTAAAAGAATCACCCTGGCAACTGACTGGAGAACAGGCCGTAGGAGGGTAAGGGACACAGGCGTCTCTGTTAGGAAGCTCTCGGAGTGGTCCAGGTGACATGTGAGAGTAGCTCAGACCGGATTGGTAGATATAGACATGATGAGTAGTTGGGGTCTGGCCATATTTTAGAGGATTTGCTGATGGGTTGGGTATGGGATGTTAGAGAAAAAGAAGAACCAAGAATGACTCCAAGGGGGATGCCGGGATAGCTCAGCAGGTTGAGTGCTTTGCCTTGCAACTGCGAGGGATCGAATCCGGGCCCCTGCCCATGCTAACCCATATGCTGAACTTTACCTCCCATGTGGGAGGCCCTGAGTTTGGTTCCCGCTCTGCGCAGCCCCACATCCACCTGAAAAAAAAGAAAGACTCCAAGGTTCTTAACCAGCGCAGTTGGGTAAACTGTGGTGCCATTTATTGAGGAGAGGAGAACTTCATTCTTTAGTATAAAAACAGAACTCTCATTCCCCAGAAAAGACCTAAAATAGATGGGAATGCAGTAAAATTATCCTTTCCCAAACCAGCCACATTTCTACAATGTTGGTACTAGTTGGACTTCCAGGAACTGCTAAAATGGCACCAGAGGAAGGGTGTTGGAGATAAAAGAAGGGAAGTGAAACTGACAGTTATTAAGCACTTAAGGACCAAGATTTCTCATGTTAATATTAATCCTCGTTAGATTCCCTTTAGATAAGTAATAAAAAGCTTTTTTCAAATTGTGGAATATATGCATTAACACATAACATAATACTTGTCATTTTAACCATTTGTAAGTTTACAATTCAGTAGCATTAAACATATTTACAATGTTGTGTAACCGATATCACTATCTAGACCCAAAACTTTTTCATCATCCCCAACAAAAACTTTGTAACATTAAACCGTAATTCCCTTCTTTCCTCTCCCTACCCACCAGTAAACTATATGAGTATTCTATTTTCTGTCTCTATGAATTTGCCTATTCTAGGAAGTTCATATAAACAGAATCATTCAATATTTGTTCTTTTGTGTTTGGCTTATTTCACTTAGCATAACGTTTTCAAGGCCCATATGTTTTACCATGTATCAAAATTTCATTCATATTATAGCTAAATAACATTCCATTGTATGTTATATCACACTTTATCCATTTATTGATGGATACTTGGGTTATGTCTAGCTTTTGGCTTTGGTGAATAGTGCAACTATGAACATTCTTGTATAAGTATCTGTTTGACTTCCTGCTGTTAGTTCATTTGGACGTATACCTAGGAGTGGAATTGCTGGGTCATATGGTAGTTCTACATTTAGCTTTTGAGAAACCATCAAACTTTTCCACAGCAGTTGCACCATTTTACATTCCTACCAGCAATACACAAGGGTTCTGGTTTCTTCACATCCTTGCTAACATTTATTTTCTATGTATTTTTTTTAAAATAGCCATCCTAGTAGTTATAAAGTTGTATCTCATTGTGGTTTTGATTTGCATTTCCCTAATGACTAATGATGTTGAGAATGTTTTCATGTGCTTATTGGCCATTTGTATATCTTTGGAGAAATGTCTATTCAAGTCTTTGCCCCTTTTTTAATTGGGTTGTGTGGTGCTTTTTTTTTAAGTTTTTTAAAGATTTATTTTTATTGTTTTTTGACAGAGAGACAGACAGACAGAGACAGAGAGAAGGGGGAGGGCCCAGAGCAGTCTTTATAGTTGACAGCATTAGTTTTCCATATAGTTTCACTCCACAGGTGGGCTCGGGGCTGCCCACCCCCTGCGCAGGGCAGGAACCAGGCCGGGAGCCTCCCACATAGGCCCCGGCAAGAACTGAACTGGGGACACACCCCAGTTCAGCATATGGGTCCTTATGGGCTGGGGCGGGGATTCGATCCTTGGGCTCTGGGGCTGCAAAGCAAGTGCCTAACCTGCTGAGCCATCCCAGCTTCCCCGGTTGTGTGTGTTTTTTGTTGTTGAGCTTTAGGAGTTCTTTATATTTTCTGGATATTAATCCCTTATCAGATATATGATTTGCAAATATTTTCTCCCAACCTACACATTGTCTTTTTGCTTCATTTTAGTATCCTTTCATGCACAAAAGTTCTTAATTTTGAGGAAGTCCAATTTATCTATATTTTCTTTTATTGGCTGTGCTTTTGGAGTAATATCTGTGAAATTGTTGCCAAATCCAATGCCATGCATATTTTCTCTAATGTTTTCTTCTAAGAGTTTTATAGTTTTAGCTCTTAAACTTAGGTCTTTGATCCATTTTGAATTAATATTTGTACATTGTGTAAAGTAAGGGTACAAGTTCATTCTGTTTCATATAAATGTCTAGTTTTGCTATCAATATTTATTGAAAGACTGTCTTTTTCCCACTAAATGATCTTAGTACCCTTGTAAAAAATTAATTGGTCATTATGTGAGTTTATTTTTAAGCTCTCTATCCAATTCTATTGTCTTACATGTCTGTCTTTAGGCCAGTACCATAGTGTTTTAATTACTGCAGCTTTGTAATAAGTTTCAAAATTGAGAAGTGTAAGTCCTCCGATTGTATTAAATCTTTTCAAGATTGTTTTGGCTATTCAAGGCCCCTTGCAATTTTATATGTATTTGAGGATCAGCTTTTCCATTTCAGTGAAAAAGGCTATTAGAATATTGATAGGGATTGCACTGAATCTACAGAGCACTTTGTGTAATATTGACATCTTAATGTTAAGATTTCCATGCATGAGCAAAGAGTATCTTTCAATTTATTTCAATAATATTTTAAATTTTCTTTCAGCAATGTTTTGTAGTTTTCAGTGTGCAAGTCTTCCACCTCCTTGGTTAGAGTTATTGCTAAGTATTTAATTGTCTTAGATACTTTGTAAATAGAATTACCATTTTAATTTCCTTTTCAGATTGTTCATTGCTGGTATATAGAAACACAACCGATAGTATTTAATGTTTGTAAAGGGAGAAATAGAGGCCTAGGATAAGTAACCCAAAGGTCCTTGGCTAGTAAGGCCCAACTCAGGTCTCTTAACTCCAAATCTATTGTGCTGCCTCTCTGGGGAGGTAGCTTACTAACCCCTTACCCATTTTGCCCTTTCCCTCTGACTTGATGCAAAATAAGAAACACTGGAAAAAAGAAAGAACTGGAAAACTGAAACAATTATGCTCTAAACTCTGACTGGTGGTGACAGCTGAACCAAGGAGGCAACCAAGGTCTCCAGGATACCATGAATATTCCATAGATACTTTCATGTCCATTCTTTCCAAGTGGAGGGCCCAGAGGCAAATCACAAAGACTTAGCATTGAACGTGTGACTTCAAAATGCAGAAATATTTGATGAGAATGACGCAGAAATCTCGAAACTACTTGTATCAAATCCAGTGCTGTAATACATTGTCCACACAGGACAGCTTCTCATGGCCCTGACAAAAGGATTGTGTTATGATATGTAGATGGGGTTAAGGCTCTTGAGGAACTGGGTAGGGGCTGGAGGGTGGCTGAGACTCAGGAGAGGAGCATTTTGCAGCCTTGCACAAGATTGGAGACCAGGAGTGTATCTAATCATTCAGAGGAATCTCTAAAAGACACTGCCAGTCTTGGTTTGCCTATAGGAAGGATGGATCAGCTTTCTCTAGGACCCTGGATGCCATTCAGGAACCCCCAGGAAATTCTCGCTTCCTGCATCCTCAGTAAACACTTTCTTCTCTCTCCCAAACCTGCTGTCTGACAGGATTCCTAAATCCTTACTTCCTGCTGTTTCTGGGAGAAACAGATACTTTACATGTGGAACCATGGCTATTGTTACAGCTGCCACTCCTGGGAACCTGGCCCAGTAGCTGCGAACAGTACTGTGAGAATTTTTTCAGTCTGCCTTCCTGCTGCGCTATGCCTAGGTGAGCAAGGTTCCCAGAAAGGAATGCTGAAGCCTAGAAAACAGAAGTGTGTGTGTGTTGAGAAATTAGGAGTTGAGAAAGTAGAATATCTCCTCCCTCCTTTTGAAGGGAGGAACAGTCTGGCCAGAAGAGCACACCTAAGGATCTTCTCAATTCTCCTGCTATTCTATCTCCAGTGTAAAGATACTATATTACAATAATGTGATTATTCCTCACGCTTCCCAAGACATCCCAGACAAGGAATGGTAGAACCTTCATACCTGAAGAATTACTAACATTTTTAGGCAGAGAAGTAAGAGACTGAGCACATATGTAGGTTCCTCCCTAATACATGGAATACTGAGAAAATCTCTCAGGGCTTCAAAGCTGCCACTATCACAACCAGATAGAAAAAAATAAGTGGAGACAGTTCACAAAGTAAAGCGTGAGTGTGGTATGAGGCCACTTTCTCTGTGGCTCAGACCTTGGACATGCCATAACACTCATTTATATCACAGAAAAAAAATAATAACTGAAGTAGATCATAATGTTTGGAATTATTTTTCCAGTGGGAATATTATGCCCTGATGACAGTCTATTCCCACTTCTTCCATAAATCACCAGTGACTTCCTTCAAAATGGTCCAGGCTCTTGGCCTTCAAACCATCCTCACATTGTCTGATTAACGTTCTTAAATGATCAAAAATTTGCACTGTTTCCTTATTGCTGGTACAATTAAACCTTAGTTCCTCTGTGTGTCATTTGAGGTTTCTTACCGATCAGTTTCCCTGTCTATCCCTTATGTCCTGATCACTAGGCCAGTCATGCTCTGAGTGACAGTCATAGTTTCTTCCACTCGTAATGCCAACTCCACTTCTCTTTATCTTTCTAACTCCTCCTACTCACACTTCAGGGCTGGATTCAAATCCCACCTCCTCCACTTCGACCCACATGAATCTCTCCCTGCTATAAATTCCTGTAGCACACTCACTGTAATCCTCATTGAGGCAGCTTATTTATTGAGTGACTAATATGCATGTCCCGTTGCACTAGATGCTTTGTGGACACAGAGAATAGACAAGGTCCCTGCCCTGGAAGAGGAGACTTTGCAGCTTTGTCATGATATATTACAGTTTCTTGAGGGCAAGCCACGTCTCCATAGTAAAATGCACAAGTTTTGCAATGATGTCATGCTTATCAGGGTGCTATATATATCCCAGGATTTCAGAAAGACTTGCTAAATTGAAAGAAACTCTCTCTTTCTCTCTGTCTTATGTACTAATTGAGGATGGGAGCTGAAGTGCAATCGCTAATTTGCTCTTAAAAGGACAAACCTAACAAACCTAGTCTACTTCAATTAGGCTGAAGGGGTCAAGGTAGGGTTAAGACAGTAAAAGCCACCCTAGGGGAAGCCAGGATGGCTCAGTGGGTTAAGCGCTCACTTTGCAGTGCTGGGGACCGAGAATCAAATCCCGGCCCCGGCCTGTGCGGACCCACATGCTGAACTGGGGAGTGTCCCCAGTTCAGTTCTTACTGGGGCAAGACCCTGGCCCAGTTCCTGCCCTGTGCAGCCCTGCCCACCTGTGGAATGAATCTATGTGGAAAACCGATGATGTGCAACTATGGAGACTGTTCTGGGCCCTCCTCCTTCTCTCTGTATCTCTCTCTCTCTCTCTCTCTCTCTCTCTCTCTCTCTCTCTCTCTCTCTCTCTCTCTGTCAAAAACAATAAAAATAAATCTTAAAAAAAAAAAAAAGGCCACCCTAGTCATAGTCATAGCTGTGGATCAGCAACACCAGAAACGTTACTCAAGTCCACTTGCCTGGCTGGACCCCAGACTCTAGGTGTCAACTGTGAAATCAAGGGCGGTGAAGGCACAAGCAAAGGAGCAAGGCCAGGCAAAGTGAGCAGAGTAAGGAAGCTGAGCAGCAAACTTCCTCCGCCTGCCGATGAGCAGAAAGGGCCATCGAAGGTGAACTCGCTGCCTTTGGACATAACCAAAGACACGCCAGCGCCAGTCGTAGAAAACCGTAGTTCAGACTTAACACGTGTAGCACTGAAAGCTTGACGTTGGCGTGTTTGGTTTCCAGACACCTGCTCCCACAGGTAAACAGCAGCCGCGGCAGCTGCCTGAGTGACTCTGAGGTCATCTCTCACACAGGCCCGAGCTAGAAGGATGTGAACAAGCAGGAACCCCCAAACTCTGGTTCTTCACGGAGCTGCAAGATCTAACCAAAAGCAAAACAAAAATAAAGAAGACTGGCGGGCTGGGGAGCCGGGCGGGCTGCAGCAGAGGTTTCAGCTGTCTTCGGGCACCCTCTGTCTGTCCCACGGTGACCCCGAAGAGCCCACTCCCTGCAAGCGACCGTGTCAAATGATCCAGGTGCCCACCGAGTCTCGGTGCAGCTCTGGGCCACGAGTCCCCCCATCTCGTGCCCGGGGGCGGCCCCCGGCCTGGGCCCCTCGGCGCAGCGCGCCTGGGTCGCTGAGGCCGGCGCTCCTCCCCGCCGTCATCCCCACCCCTCCTCTTCCCTCCCTCGGCCAGCCCCTCCCCCAGCCGTGGCGGAGGGTGGGGGCGGGCTTGGCTCCGCGAGGCCAGCGCATTCCAGAGAGCCGAGTGCGCTAGAGCAACAAAGGAGCCGGGGAGTCGGCGGGGAGAAGTCGGGGGGCTGCGGCGCGCTCGGGCGAAGGTGGCGGCTGGGTCCCGGGCTGCTTGGGGGCGGCGCCCGGGGATCTAGCCCCGCACCCCCATCCCGCGCCTGACCTCCGACTGGGGTGGGGGGGCCCAGAGGTGGTTTTCATGGGGGGAGAGGGGATGGGGCTGGAGATGGGGGACCCAGGGGTCCCCCGGGCCTGAGGACCACTTGCATTGCCAAGTGAAGGGGTAGGGAGTCGTGCACCCCGGCCCGGGCCTCCCACGCCCAGCATGGGCCTGGGGATCCCAAGTTTGCAAAGTTGGGCGCCGAGGGCCCGCGGCGCGCGGGGCGGCGGGAGGAGCCGGGCACCGGCCTCGCGGGGCGCACAGGTCGCCTGAGTCGCCTCCACGGCCCCCGGGGTTGCGCGTGTGTCCGGGGGGCTCCGGGTGTGTCCGGGGGGTGCTCCGGGGAGCGGGCGGGGGCGCCGGGGCTTCTGCTGAGTTGGCGGGTTTGGCCATGGCCGCTGCCTGCCTCGCGCGGGGCCCGGAGCTCCTGCTCCTGGGGGTGCTGCTGCTGCTGCTGCTGCCGCTGTTGGGGGGCCCGGGCCGGGGGGCGGCCCTGGGCGGGAATGCAACCGGGCCTGGGCCGCAGAGCGCGGGTGGGGGCGCCAGAAGCCACGCGGCGGGGACCGGCCCTCCGCCGCTGCTGAGCCACTGCGGCCGGGCCGCCCCTTGCGAGCCGCTGCGCTACAACGTGTGCCTGGGCTCGGCGCTGCCCTACGGGGCCACTTCCACGCTGCTGGCTGGGGATTCGGAGTCCCAGGAGGAAGCGCACGGCAAGCTGGTGCTCTGGTCTGGTAAGCGCGCGGGAGCCCCAGCAGGGGCCTCGGGAGCGAATCGGCTCAGGCCTGAGCAGGGTGGGTGAGCAAAGGGGGGGGAGGGGCATGGGGGCCCGTGAGGCGGGGAGGGAGCTCTGAGCCACAGGGAAAGGCATTTTTCATAAATACTACCCCCAAGTGCCACTCTGAAAGCAAGTCACCCAGCGATTCAAAGTGTTTAGACCTTGAGGGAGAGACTGCGAAATCCAGCTGGAGAGGAAGAGGTAAAGGATGGGGGTAGAAGATTTAGTCATTGGGTGGGGGGTGGGGGTGGGGGGAATGAGAATCGAGTGACATTTGTGCAGGATCAGAAAGCCCCTGGTGAGCAGCAATTAATAGGTAACCAGAACGTTCCAGAAATCTTGGTTTGGGAGACAGGAAGTCCAGAGAACAGTGATCTTGTCTTGTTTTCACAGATTTCAGTTTCCTCATCTGAAACTAGGGACTCTGATTTTTGACTGAGGTTGTGAAGGCATGAGACTGGTCTAAGGATTGTGTGTTCTTTGGAAGGTTGGGGCCATAGGCAGGTTAGGGCTGTGGAAGGACACGAGTCTGGGGTGTTGAGAGTCTGTGGATACTTCCACGGTGGTCTGAAGTCCCCGAGTCCTCACCTCAGGATGGAATTATGGCTGGATCTGAAAAACTACAGGCTGAATCTAAACAGGTCCTTCCTGAGCAGTGTGAAATAGATTATCACCCCACCTGTCACTCTTCTGGGCTGGGGGCCTAAAGGGGGCTCAGGAAGGGAACTGGCCCTGTCATCTAGCCAGGGTGATTCCCCACTGACCTTGAAAAAGAAAATTAAAAGCCAGGAGCAGGCCTGCAGCCTTTGACAGGCTTCAATTCAGGTGGCCCACATCTCCCATCCCCATTTGGCCCTGGGAGCTGGTGACGATTGTGGCTTGCCTCTGATTGTCAACTTGGCCACTAGAATTCTCAGAGCCTTTGCCCAATGTTGGACAAAGTCATATCATTCCTAGCTTGGTGAAGATGCCCAAGGACGGTCTTGGAGAATGGTGCCCATGGTGGGGAGCTACGTGCTTTGTGGGTGTCAGGTTTAAAGTCAGCAAGCAGGCAAAAACCATGTGGAATCCACAGTCCCTTTGAAAAAAATTTATGAATTACCATAACATGAGGTCTATGTGATTTTGCATATACATTCTTTTTATGGTAATGTGTTTGTCCCATATACAAATGCACAATATATGAGAAGGGGCGTGCATAGAAACTACCATTTTAGTCTCTAAATTTACATAAATGTAAAAGAGCAGAAGACTGAAAGAATAAAAAAGGAATACAAAAGGTATAAACAATATTACTTTGAGCACTACCTGAATAAGGCTTGGGTTTAGGAGCCAGCTGTATTGAAAAGCCCAATCTCTCAGCACTCGAATCTCGCCCAGGTCTGACTTGCTCACATTATGAGAGGATATTCTCTTTCTCTCTACTTATGTATTTGGAAAGGCCCTTGGTTGAATTCTCCTGAGTTACATGCATGTGTGATGGTGCCTTTCTGTCATTATCATCAAATCAAGGAGGAAGGATATGAACCTCTTTCCAACCACACTCCTGAGAGCAGCTGCTGAGTAGACAGAAGGGGTATTGGCAGGAAAGTTTAGGAGTTAGAACCATCTGCTGGTGGTGTAGGTTCGAACCTCATTAGCTGTGCTTCTGGTCAGGCAGAGTCCTGCAGAGGTGCCAACACTGATTCCAGACCCTGAGTTCTCTCTGAGTTCTCTTCTCTGCTATTGCTCATCATCCCTCAGCCCAGTCCTGTTCTCGTGTGGCTTCTGGTTCTCTTACTGCTTTGGTCTTTCTGCAGGATGTTCTATGACACAGGGCCGGAAGTAGCTGGGTCTTATGAGCTGGGTAGAGTGAACCTGAGCCAAAGGTGAGAATCACAGACAGGTTGTCAACTGGGAACTTCTGGCTTGTGATTTGTCTTGTCCTGAGTTAGTGGTCTTGATTTGACATTAGATCTGGTCAGTGTCGCCTAGCTCTTGGAGGTGTTTTTGTGGGTAAAGAATGAAGATAGTCTAGGTTGTCTTCATCTGTAAACTTTTGAAGGTAAAGACTTGTTCTTCACATTTTTTTTTCTGAAAGCCTGAGTTCTAAGTACACAGCCATCTGTTCATTCATTATTCATTTAGTTATTAGGTGCTTGGTATATGTCATCCTGGATCAATTTCTGGGGCATATAAAGATTAAGAATATAGGCATGATCCCTGCCATCAAAAGGAAGACAGATAATGAAACAGGTTTTACAATATCTGTGAAAGGTATTGTGACAAGGTAGGGTGCTGAAAAAACACAAAGGACATTGGGGAGCAAAAGAAGCACCCAGAGAAATTGATATTAACCCCAGAACCTTGGAAATAAGTAGGAATTACCTGGGCCAAGCAAGAGTTGGGTGGGAAGGGATAGAAAGAGAAAATAGCATGCACGAAGTTGTAGAGGTGAAAGGGCTTGGTACTTCTAAAGAAGTATAGGAATTTCAGTAGAGCTGATCAAAGCATATGAAGGGTTGAATTACAAGAGATAAGACCTAGAGAATTAGAAAATAAAGGTATTCATACCCCATATTAAGAAGTTTGGATGTTCTCCAAAGGACAATAAGGAGCCATTGAAGGCTTTTAAGCAAGGGAGAAATGTAATCATACTTGCATTTTAGAAAGGTCTGAGTACTGTGTGAAGAAGCCATGGTTGGAGGGAAAGCCTGGAGCTTGGTTGCTTGTTTAGGGAATAATTGAAGGAGTCCAGGTGAGAGGTGACGGCAGTCAGGACTGAAGGAAGTGGACAGATCACGATTTCAGAGCTAGAACCAGTGGGACTTCTATGCTATGGATGGAGGGCAGGAGCAAGCAGGACCCAGGTTTCAGGCTTGGTTGGAAGGCAGTACCTTCCCTTCCACTAAGCTAAATGCAAGAGGAGGAGTAGGTTTAGGAAGGCAGCATAGGTTCGTTGGCCAGGCGAATTACTTTCTCATTTGGCTCATTGGACATCTGCATGGAATCGGTGTCCCAGCAGATCTGGAATAGGATATGCTGGAGAGAGGTGGCCACTATGTGCTTCCTCAGCCCAGACTGCTGAGCCTTTGGAAACTTGCCATTGAGTAAGGAAGTTCATAGCTCAGGCTAGGCCAGTTTTTAGGTGTGTATCGAACCCCTGTCTCTCCTGTATCTCTCAACTCTCAGGACTTGGGCTTCTTCAAGCACTCAGCATCTTACCCATTAGAGCTTGAAATACCTCCTCTCAGGCATTCCAGGCTGACCATACAAACATAATATCCACGCCATGGTCCACCTTCAGCCAAATCTGCTTTGCTAAGTGGGGCAAGCAAGCAGAGCGGCCTGAGACTGGCAAGGGAAATGGGTTCCTGAGAGCCAGCACGTAGCCTCTTTGACCACTGCTGGGCTGTGTGTGTGTGCAGGGGTGTGTGGCCCTGTCTCCCAGTTGGGGTAGCCAGTAGGAAACAGAAGCTGGGAGGACTTTCTCACTTGCCACTCAGATATCATAGTTAAGAGATGAGAGGAGGGATGTTCTTGGTTAAGGGTCAAGTCAGGAAGAATTTCCTTAGAGCTGTTCGCAAACCTGGCTGATGCTTAATATATATTAGTTGTTTTTTTGGCGGGGGGTGGGGGGGTGGGGGCAGGGTAAAGTATAAAAGTACAAAAAACACCTGTGGGCCAACATTTTCAGATTTTAATTTTTGTTTTGTTTTGAGAGAAGAGAGAGAGGAGGGTGGGTTCAGAGCAGTCTCCGTAGTCATATATCATTAGTTGTGACATGGTTTCATTCCACACAGGTGGATGTGGTGCTGTGCAGGGAGGGAACTGAACTGGGGGTCTCTCGTGTGGAGGTGAGAACCTTTGCCACTGAGTCATTCCAGTGGTTACCAGTTGAGCTGCAGTTGAGCATATGAGTTTGCGTGGGCCAGGGTTGGAAATCAAACCCTGGACATTGAGATTACAAGGTATGCGCTCAACTGCTTAGCTATCCTGGCATCCCCAGATTTTTAATTTTTTAATTGTGAAATGCAGCATGTATACAGAAAGTACCCAAAACACAGAGGTCTAAATAACAAATAATTATAAAGTGACAGTTGAGTCAAGAACTGGAGACCATGGTGGGTACCCCAAAAGCTCCCCCTTTGTCTGTTCCAATCATACTCCCTCCCTCCTCTTCTAGAAGTAACCAGTACTCCGACATTTTCGATAATCATTTTCTTTCTTCATCTATGTAGTTTACCCATCTAGATTTGGAATCCCTAAACAGTATATTTCACTTTTGCATGTTTTTGAACTTTGTACAGATGGAATCATGCTGTATTTTGTCCTGCTTCTTTTGCTCTACATCATTTTGTAAGATTCATCTGTGTTATTGCAGCTCATTTTTCATTGCTGAATAGTATTCCATTGTAGAATTGCTATGAGTATTTTTTTATGTATGTCCTGGTGCACCTGGGTCAGGTTTCTCCGGGTACATGCTTAGAGGAATGGAATTGCTAGATAATAGGGGATGCATACATTCATAATACCAAATAGTTTTGCTTTGTTTTTCTAAATACTGTACCAGCTTACACTTCTGCTAGCCCTGAAGTAGAGTTCCCATTGCTCCACACGATTCCTAACCCTTGGTATGGTCAGCCTTTGAAACTTTTGCCAATCTAGTGGATAGGTTGTGGTAGGTACTTATGGTTTTAATTTGCATTTCCCTGATTAGTAATGAGGTTAAACCCAATTTCAAATGTTTACTGGCCATTTGGATTTCTTATTGGTGAAGTATCTGTTTAGATTGTTGACCTGTTTTCTATAGGGCTAACTGTCATTTTTACAAGATTTGTGGGAAATCTTCATGGATATAAGTCGTTTATTGGTGTACTATTGAAAATGTTTTCTATTTTGTGGCTTGCCTTTTCATTTTCTGTGTATCTTTTGTTGAACAGAAATTCTGAACTTTAAGGTAGTCATTTATCAACTTTTTTATGAGTAGTGCTTACTGTGTCTTATTGTAAAAAGTCCTTTCACATTACAAAGTCATAAATTTATTCTCTTATCTCCTCAAAACTATAGATTCCCCGTTCATTTTAGGCATACAATTTACCTGTAGTTGATTTTTTTAGAACTTTGGTTTCATATATAGTGTCTTAACATCATTTGTTAAAGAGAATATCCTTTCTCCACTGTTCTTCCATAAATCAAGTGTCCAAACATATTTTTGTTTCTTAGATCTTTATTCTGTTCCACAGGTCTGCTTGTCTATTCCTTGATAATGTCACGCCATCTTACTTATCATATCCTTATTAGCATTCTTCACCTTCCTTGAGCTATGGACCTTTTTGACAGTCTGGTAAAACCTATGGGCACCTTCTCAGTATAATATTTTTAAATGTTATTTTTAAAGCATGTAAATGTAGAAAAGACTACTAATACCTGTGTTCCTTTTTTTTTCTTTTTGTTTTATATTTTATTAGAATAAAAGAAATAAAACAATACAGTTAAAGTTGATGTCCTCGTTCTTCCTATTCCAATCTCATTCCCTTCTCTTCTTTGGGGAACTTCACCCATCCAGTAATTTGCATATTTATTGTTTTAAGCTTACTTTCTTTTGAAAAGTAGGTACTATATGCACATAGTACAAAATTAAAAAATGAAATTACTCCGTTACTGTTTTCAGCTACCCATTTCCCTTTCCCAGAGGCAACTGCCAACCCTGGTTATTGGCTATTGTGTGTCCTTTTAGAGATAGATACCCAACATCTACAGAAATGTAGATGTGTCTGTAGTTTCTTTCTTCCCACAACCAGTAGGAGCATGCGCCTTGGACTATTCTCAGCTGCATCCATTTAACAAGATGTATTAGAGATAGTTCCATTTCAGTGGAAATGGTTCACCCGTGAGCGATGTCCTGTTATACTGATATGATATTTTATCTAGCTGGTCTCCTATTGATGGATATGCATTCAGACTGTTTCTACTTTTTTACTATTATAAACAGTGCTGCATTGAATGATCTTATAAATTACCTTTGTGAACATGTGAAGTGGAATTACTAGTGTACAATTTTGATAGATAATGCCAAATGTCTCCACAAGTGTTTAGTAATTTTTTATTCCTACAGAATATACAAAAGTGTCAGTTTCCTCCACATTTTTGCTAAGAGAGCATTTTCAAATATTTTGATCTTTCTCACTGTTAAAAAAAATTGATTGTCATTATAGTTTTATTTCACATTTATTTGTGTTTTGTGTCATACAT